>JAVIAB010000124.1:103868463-104135963 GCA_032433765.1 Megaustenia siamemsis
TTCTGTTTTCTTGTCTAATGTCCATGTTTCTGCACCATATAGGAATATTGAGAAGATGTAACATTTTGCTATTCTTAGTTTTATCCCTGGTGTTATTTGTTTTGATGTTTGTATGTTCTTCATGACATTAAAATAACTTTTTGCCATTCCTATTCTTTTGTTTATTTCAGTTGTACATTTTCCATCTCTGGTTATAGTATGTCCCAGGTGGTTGTAGTTCTGAACTGTCTCTAGATGTATTCCCTCAACTGTGATATTTAATTGTAGGTTTTGAGAATTTTCTTTGTTTATGATCATAGTTTTAGTCTTTTTGATATTCATATCTAGTCCATATTTTTTGCTTGTCATGTTTATTTCATTAAGTAACTGCTGTAGATCTTTAGGATTTTCTGCTAGTAGTACAGTATCGTCAGCATATTTTAGGTTATTGATTATCTTTCCATTAATGTTTAGGCCTGGCATCTCTGTGATGTTTTTAAAGATTTGCTCAGTGTATAGATTTAAGCTTGGTGATAGGATGCATCCCTGTCTTACTCCTCTTTTTATATCAGTGGGTGTATAGTTCTCTTTGTTATATTTTATTATTGCTGTTTGCTGCCGGTATAGATTACATATTAGTTGTATGTCCATGTCATCTAGATGTATCTCTTTTAGGCATTCTATAAGTTGTTTGTGACGTACTCTATCAAAAGCTTTGGTGTAGTCTATGAAGCAGGCATATATTGGTTTGTTTACTTCTGTGTATTTTTCGATTAATGTTCTCATGCAGAATATGGCTTCTTTTGTCCCGCTATTTTTGCTAAATCCAAACTGCTGCTCACCTAATTCAGTATTGATTTTATTCTGAATTCTTCCCTGTATAACATTTATCAAGATTTTTGTGACATGGCTCATTATGCTTAGTGTTCTAAAGTCACTGCATTCAACTGCACCATTCTTTTTAGGCAATGCAAAGAAAGTTGACGTTTTTAGTTCATTTGGTATGTATCCTGTGTGGTATACGTCGTTGCATATGTCTGTAGTTACTTCAATGCCAAAATCTTCTAGTGCCTATATCGTCTCTATCTGTATGCTGTCAGGTCCTGCTGCTTTTCCCTTTTTCATTGTTTTTATAGCTTTTTCCACCTCAGATTTTAAGATTTTATAGCCTGATGTACATTTTATAACTGGTTTCTTGTTCCTTTGATTCTGAAATAGTTCTGTTATATATTCCTGCCATCTATCTATAATATCTTTATTGTCTGTTAGCATTTTTCCTTTTTTGTCGGCAATGCATCCATCTTTTGTGGCTTTTTTTATTTTTTTTAGTCATTCTCTTTATTTCTGTGTGCATTTCTTTTAAGTCTTGTTTGCTTTCCATAGTTTCTATTTCTATACGTTTTTGGCTGAGCCAGTCTTCTCTTGCCTTTTTGCATAATTTGCGTATCTCATTATCTATTTTATTGTACTGGGCAGTGTTCTTCGCTTATCTCCTTTCTTCCATGTTTTCTAAGATGGTGTTACTTATCCATTTTTGTTTTTTTGTTCTTTTCTCTTTTGGGTAAGGTGTCGCAGGTTTCTTGTATGCTTTTCTTTATGCATTGCCATTTGGTTGTTACTTTTTCATCAGGATTTTCTCTTCTGTATTGTTCAATTCCTTCTTCTGGCAGCTTCTGGTATGTGTTCTTTACTTGTATTGTATAGATATCTTTAATATTTTTTTTATTTAAAGCTGTTATATCTAGTGGATTTGTTGATGAATTCGACTTTTGCTTGTTTCTCTTTAGTTTGATTTTAATTTTAATCATTACAGGATTATGATCTGAGTTAATATCTGTTCATGGGTAGGGTTTGGCTCTTTTTACGCTGTTACGGAAGCTTTCTTTTATCATTATGTAATCTATCTGATTCCTCTTCTTATCTCCAGGGCTTTTCCATATGTATAGTTTCCTTTTCTCTTGCTCAAAGTAGGTGTTACATATTATCAGCCTGTTTTCTTCACAGAATTGTGTTAATCTTTCTCCTCTGTCATTTCTTTTTCCTAAACCATGATTTCCTATAATGGTCTTATATCTACCTTTTCCTACTTTAGCGTTCACGTCACCCATTACAATCAAGATGTCTGAAGATTTCACTTGCTTCATAACTGTATTTAGATCTTCATAGTATGCTTCTATTTGTTCATCTGTGTAGTCTTGAGTACGTGCATGTGTCTGTATTATTGCTATGTACGAACGGTTTTGCTTTCAACTTGAGTAGTGTAATATAATTGTATTTCCTGAGTACAACTCCTACAGTTAAGTCTTATAGTATCTCTGATGTTCCAATAATCCATATTTATGGTGGACGGTTTCATCGAGTCTTCTAGTAATCTTTGCTGACCGAGTCATTATCTAAAAGTTAGTTCGGTTCTTTGTTTTATCGCGTGGCCAAAATATTAGAAATGTTGACAATAATAGATGGAAACTCCGAGGCTAGAGAAGCAAATAATTAACATCAAGACTATTTGTACAGCGTTTAGATTTCTTCTGTTTATGTGTTGTCATGTGTCTCTAAACTTTCTATTGTGTGTTGTTATGTGTCTCTAAACTTTCTATTGTGTGTTGTCATGTGTCTCTAAACTTTCTATTGTGTGTTGTCATGTGTCTCTAAACTTTCTATTGTGTGTTGTCATGTGTCTCTAAACTTTCTATTATGTGTTGTCATGTGTCTCTAAACTTTCTATTGTGTGTTGTCATGCGTCTCTAAACTTTCTATTGTTTGTTGTTATGTGTCTCTAAACTTTCTATTGTGTGTTGTCATGTGTCTCTAAACTTTCTATTGTGTGTTGTCATGTGTCTCTAAACTTTCTATTGTTTGTTGTCATGTGTCGTTAAACTTTCTATTGTGTGTTGTCATGTGTCGCAAAATGTTCTATTGTGTGTTGTCATGTGTCTCTAAACTTTCTATTTTGTGTTGTCATGTGTCTCTAAACTTTCTATCGTGTGTTGTCACGTGTTGCTAAATTTGATATTGTGTATAATCAAGCGTAGCTAAATATCATAATGTGTGTTGTCATATGTCACTAGACTTTCTAAATTTTTTGAATTCCTTTGCCCATTTTAATTATTTATCCTCTATCCTTATGTTGATATTTTGTTTTTCCTTTGAGATGTTCATTACACCAGATTTGTTATTGGTGACTTTCATACTACATCAGTGGCCTGCCGCATGTGGCCTATAGATGGATCTGTAATTGCGTGTATCGAAGTATGAAAGTCTGTGAATTATCAACATCAGCTTGTTTGTCCATTACAGAACGTTCACCACAGCCCGTCTGAAATAATCTCTGTCTCAAGTCAGAGACTGTCTCCAGTCTCCCATTTCTTCTGTTGTCATGTTCACGGTTTCCTTGATGTGTTGAAATCATCTCCTTCTTATTCTGACCCTGATGCGTCGCCCAGGAACCACGCCTTCCAATATTGTTCTTTCCAGCCCGCTGTGCCTTTTGACGTGGCCATTGTATTTTAATTTTCTCTGTAGAATGGCGTTTATAAAGTCTAGAATGTCTAAGAATATGAGGAGAATACAAGAAAATGAATTAAATTTGAAGTCACAAGATACAAGGAAGAAATATTTGTCGTTGTATGGATACAACCTGGGCAACTGGTCAGCAGATGTGAGACTTTTGAGGTATCTATAATGAAACATTAAATGATGACTGGAAGAAATCAACTTTCTTCTTCTTCTTCTTCCTCTTCTTCTTCTTCCTGTATTTTCTTCTTCTTCTTCCTGTATCTTCTTCTTTCTTCTTCTTCTTCCTGTATCTTCTTCTTTCTTCTTCTTCTTCTTCTTCTTCTTCCTTTTTCTTCTTCCACTTCTTCTTTTTTCTTCTTCTACTTCTTCTTCTACTTCTTCCTTTTTCTTCTCCCTTCTTCCTCTTCTACTTCTTCTTCTTCCTTTTTCTTCTTCTTCTTCATTCTATTTCTTCTTCCTTCTATTTCTTCTTCCTTCTTCTTTTTCATCTTTTTCTTTTTCTTCTTCTTCTTCTTCTTTCTACTTCATCTTTCTTCCTCTTTTACTTCTTCTTCTTCTTCTACTTCTTCTTCATCTTCTTCTTTCTTCTTCTTCTACTTCTTCTTCTTCTTCTTCTTTCTTCTTCTTCTACTTCTTCTTCATCTTCTTCTTTCTTCTTCTTTCTTCTTCTTATTCTTCTTCTTTCTTCTTCTTATTCTTCTTCTTTCTTCTTCTTCTTTCTTCTTCTTCTTCTTCTTCTTCTTCTTCTTCTTTCTTCTTCTTATTCTTCTTCTTTCTTCTTATTCTTCTTCTTCTTCTTTCTTCTTCTTATTCTTCTTCTTTCTTCTTCTTCTTCTTCTTTCTTCTTCTTATTCTTCTTCTTTCTTCTTATTCTTCTTCTTCTTCTTTCTTCTTCTTATTCTTCTTCTTTCTTCTTATTCTTCTTCTTTCTTCTTCTTATTCTTCTTCTTTCTTCTTCTTCTTCTTCTTCTTCTTCTTCTTTCTTCTTCTTCTACTTCTTCTTCATCTTCATCTTTCTTCTTCTTCTACTTCTTCTTCATCTTCTTCATCTTCTTCTTTCTTCTTCTTATTCTTCTTCTTCTTCTTTCTTCTTCTTCTTCTTCTTCTTTCTTCTTCTTCTTCTTCTTTCTTCTTCTTCTTCTTCTTCTGCTTCTTCTTCCTAATTTTTCTTCTTCTTCTTCCTTCTTCTTCCTTCTTCTCCATATTCCTCCTTTATCTTGCTTCTTCTTCTTCCTTCTTCTTCCTTCTTCTCCATATTCCTCCTTCATCTTCCTTCTTCTTCTTCCTTCTTCCTCCTTAATCTTCCTTCTTCTTCTTCCTTCATCTTTCTTCTTCTTCCTTCTTCTTCTTCCTTCATCTTTCTTCTTCTTCCTTCTTCTTCTACATTCTCCTTCTTCTTCTACATTCTCCTTCTTCTTCTACATTCTCCTTCTTCTTCCTACTTCTTCTCAAGTACTACTTGTTCTTCTTCCTACTTCTTCGTTCTTCTTCTTCCTTCTTTTTCTTCCTACTTCTTCCTCCTACCTCTTCCCCCTACTTCTTCCTTTTTCTTCTTTCTCCTACTTATTCCTCTTCATCTTCTTTCTACTTCTTCCTCTTTATTCATCTTCCTTCTTTTTATTCTTTCTTCTTCTTACTTCTTCTTCTATTGTTCATACTTCTTCTTTTTCCTCCTCCTTCTTCTTCCTTCTTCTTCTTCCTTATTCTTTTTCCTTTTTCTTTTTATTCCTTCTTCCTTCTTTTTCTTCTTTCTACTTCTTCTTCTTCCTTCTTCTTCTTCTTTTTACTTCTTCATCTTCTTCATACTTCTTCTTCTTCTTCCTTCTTCTTCTTCTTCTTCTTCTTTCTCTTCTTCTTCTTCCTCATCTTCCTTCTTCATCTTCATTCTTTTTCTTCCTTCTTCTTCATCTTCCTTCTTCTTTCTTATTCCTTCTTCTTTATACTTCCTCTTCCTTCTTCTTCTTCCTCTTCTTCCTCCTCCTTCTTCTTCCTTCTTCTTCTTCCTCTCCTTCCTTCTTCTTCTTCTTCTTTCTCCTGATTCTACTTCTTCTTCCTTCTTCTTCTTCCTCTCCTTCCTTCTTCTTCTTCTTCCAGATTCTACTTCTTCTTCCTTCCTCTTCTTCTTTCTTCTTCTTCTTTCTTCTGCTTCTTTCTTCTTCTTCTTCCTACCTCTTATTCTTCCTTCTTCTTCTTCCTTCTTCTTCTTCTTTCTTCATCTTCTTTCTTCTTCTTCCTACTTCTTATTCTTCCTTCTTCTTTTTCCTTCTTCTTCTTCCTCCTCCTTCTTCTTTCTTCCTCCTCCTTCTTCTTTCTTCCTCCTCCTTCTTCTTCTTTCTTCTTATTCCTCCTCCTTCTTCTTTCTTCCTCCTCATTTTCATTCTTCTTTATTCTTCGTTCTCCTTCTTCTTCTCCTCCCTTCTCCTTCTTTGCTTTCCCATTTTCCCACTCCGGGCGTCGCGGGAGATCACAAGTTCGCGTTCTTGCTCTGCTGAAGGTCTCAGCCATCAATACTTAATGCTGTTTCTCTGATGCTGTTTCTCTGATGCTGTTTATCGAGTACTATTTCTCTAATGCTCTTTTTCTGATGTTGTTTTTCTGATGATGTTTCTCTGATGCTGTTTCTCTGATGCTGTTTCTCTGATGCTGTTTATCGAATACTATTTCTCTAATGCTCTTTTTCTGATGTTGTTTTTCTGATGATGTTTCTCTGATGCTGTTTCTCTGATGCTATTTCTCTGATGCTGTTTATCGAGTACTATTTCTCTAATGCTCTTTTTCTGATGTTGTTTTTCTGATGTTGTTTCTCTGATGCTGTTTCTCTGATGATGTTTCTCTAATGCTGTTTCTCTGATGCTGTTTCTCTGATGATGTTTCTCTGATGCTGTTTCTCTGATGCTATTTCTCCGATGCTGTTTTTTGAATACTATTTCTCTGATGCTGTTTTTCTGATGTTGTGTCTCTTATGTTGTTTCTCTGATGCAGTTTCTCTAACGAACGTGATTTATGTTTACCCCAACTCTCTCTTTTTCTTGTAAACCTGTTTTTAATTTTATCTCTTCCGATCACACCAACTTCATTTCTCAAACATCTCATTTTTTAATGACTAACTTTTTTTCTGGCTTGTTGTGAGTATCCATGCTTGGCACTCGTAACATATCTTCATCAGGTACTGACGTAGGTGATCATGTCTCTCCACAATTTTTGATCTCGACAGTTATTTATCATTTATGTTGTTCACCTTCTGCCAAGCCATTCTCTTAAACTGGCCGATATCTTTTCTTTTTGCTTCCCTCTGTCTCGTTGTCCCTCAATTTTCCCAGTTGTCACGATATATTCCAGCTGTTCTCTTTTTATTACATGATAAAATAAATGATGATTTATTCTCCCAAATATGGAGTGTATATATGGTAACACACAGAGTTGGGGTAAATATGCTTTGTATAAGATGTTTCTTTGTGCTGATCGGCGCTGTCTTGTGCTGTAGGAGTGGGGCTTTATGTTTCAGCACTTGATTTATCTTCCTCTTCTTTCCTTCCTCATCTGCCTTTCAGCGAGGGCAGATATAATTTGCGGTCTTTTGCTCTTCTGTTCGCCTCTGCTGCTGTTATGTTTCCTAGTGCTTCTAATATTCCATCGATCCATCTTTTTCGTGGTCGACCCTTGGGTCTGGTGTTGATCTTGGTCACAACGTTTGTTGAATGCTCGCTGTGTTGTGTTTTGATCTTTCTGCCTTGTCACGTGACCAAACCATTTTTATCTGTTGTTTCCTTATATATTCTATGGCGGGGGCTATTCCTAGCTTTTTTTCTCAGTTCTTCATTTCTGACCTCATCTCTCAGACTGTTTCCTGTCATTCGTCTAACACATTTAATCTCTGTAGAGGTTATTTTTCTTATTGTTCTTGCATCTAGTGTCCAGGTCTGGCATTGGTAGCACAACGTTGAGATTAAGATTGTATTGCATAGTACTCGTTTTGCCCCCAGAGTTATTTCCTTGTTGGACAATGGTGGTGATTTATCTGACTGCAACAAATGCTCATTTTTATCAAATTTTGGTGAAAACGTTGTTGGTAATTAGAGGCGAAACATCATCAAAATAGAGTAAAGTAAAGGTAAAGTACGAGACTTGAACCGGCATCTTAGCACGCGAGTTTTCACTCATATGTGCTCGGCCACCTATCCAGAAATGTTCGGAGACTTCTGGATAGTGTCACTTCAAGCATTGAAACTCACGACGCGAGGAGGCGACATTCCTCGCTTTCTCAGATCAATACCATGGTAACCATTTCCACCAGCGGCTGGGTTGACCAAGGGGTATTTTTTTTGCAACCACGAGTACAACTCAAACTGCTCCCAGCGGGAATCGAACACGGGTTGTCCGAACGTCGGTAGTCCAGACTGGTCGTTTTCCCATCTAGGTTACCGCGACCCCCCCCCCCCCCCCAAATCAAAATATAGTGAGCAGACGCGTGTGTCCAGTATAAATGATGAACGGAAGTGACGCAAACGATTTGTGTTATCTTACAATTTAACATCCAATGATAGATGAAACAGTAACAGCAAGAAACAAACAAATAGTAGCCTGTGTTGGTTTCTTATAAACAGATCATACTTGGGCTTGTTGGGGCAGAGTTGATGCTGGTCGTAACCTGCCTTCCCACTTCTCCTTGTTTGCAGCTTCAACGTTTGTAGTACAATCATCATCTGTAGTACAATCAGTACAATCATCATTTGTAGTACAATCATCATCTGTAGTACAATCATCATCTGCAGTACAATCATCATTTGTTGTACAATCATCATATGTAGTACAATCAGTACAATCATCATTTGTAGTACAATCAGTACAATCATCATTTGTAGTACAATCAGTACATTCATCATTTGTAGTACAATCATCATTTGTAGTACAATCATCATTTGTAGCACAATCATCATCTGTAGTGCAATCAGTAGCATCATCATTTGTAGTACAATCATCATTTGTAGTACAATCATCATTTATAGTACAACCATCATTTTGTAGTACAATCAACATTTGTAGTACAATCATCAATTGTAGTACAATCAGTAGCATCGTCATTTGTAGTACAATCATCATTTGTAGTACAATCATCATTTGTAGTACAACCATCATTTTGTAGTACAATCATCATTTTGTAGTACAATCATCAGTTTGTAGTACAATCATCATTTGTAGTACAATCAGTAGCATCATCATTTGTAGTACAATCATCATTTGTAGTACAATCAGTAGCATCATCATTTGTAGTACAATCATCAGTTTGTAGTACAATCATCATTTGTAGTACCATCATCATTTTGTAGTACAACCATCAGTTTGTAGTACAATCATCATTTGTAGTACAACCATCTTTTTGTAGTACAATCATCAGTTTGTAGTACAATCATCATTTGTAGTACAATCATCATTTTGTATCATGGCGTGACGGATGAGGTCACCAGAAAGAGTCTGTGACAATCTAGGGATACCTTCGGGTTCTGCTGCTATCGCCCTACCACTACACCGCATCATCTCTGACATTGACAGATGCTCTGTATTGTGGTTTTAGCTGTGATATCTGCGGATTTGGCCCAAACATCCGACTTTATCACATTAAAAATACAGTGTTGCTTTCCCTCTTTGATCCTCACCCTCTTATCCAGACTAGTTAGCCTCATCCTCTTATCCAGACTAGTTAGCCTCACCCTCTTAGCCAGACAAGTTAGCCTCATCCTCTTAGCCAGACTAGTTAGCCTCATCCTCTTAGCCAGACTAGTTAGCCTCATCCTCTTATCCAGACTAGTTAGCCTCATCCTCTTATCCAGACTAGTTAGCCTCACCCTCTTATCCAGACTAGTTAGCCTCATCCTCTTATCCAGACTAGTTAGCCTCACCCTCTTAGCCAAACTAGTTAGCCTCACCCTCTTAGCCAGACTAGTTAGCCTCACCCTCTTATCCAGACTAGTTAGCCTCATCCTCTTATCCAGACTAGTTAGCCTCACCCTCTTATCCAGACTAGTTAGCCTCATCCTCTTATCCAGACTAGTTAGCCTCACCCTCTTATCCAGACTAGTTAGCCTCACCCTCTTATCCAGACTAGTTAGCCTCACCCTCTTAGCCAGACTAGTTAGCCTCACCCTCTTAGCCAAACCAGTTAGCCTCACCCTCTTAGCCAGACTAGTTAGCCTCACCCTCTTATCCAGACTAGTTAGCCTCACCCTCTTAGCCAGACTAGTTAGCCTCACCCTCTTATCCAGACTAGTTAGCCTCACCCTCTTATCCAGACTAGTTAGCCTCACCCTCTTAGCCAGACTAGTTAGCCTCACCCTTTTATCCAGACTAGTTAGCCTCACCCTCTTAGCCAGACTAGTTAGCCTCACCCTCTTAGCCAGACTAGTTAGCCTCACCCTCTTATCCAGACTAGTTAGCCTCACCCTCTTATCCAGACTAGTTAGCCTCACCCTCTTATCCAGACTAGTTAGCGTCACCCTCTTAGCCAGACTAGTTAGCCTCACCCTCTTAGCCAGACTAGTTAGCCTCACCCTCTTAGCCAGACTAGTTAGCCTCACCCTTTTAGCCAGACTAGATAGCCTCACCCTCTTAGCCAGACTAGTTAGCCTCACCCTCTTAGCCAGACTAGTTAGCCTCACCCTCTTAGCCAGACTAGTTAGCCTCACCCTCTTAGCCAGACTAGTTAGCCTCACCCTCTTAGCCAGACTAGTTAGCCTCACCCTCTTAGCCAGACTAGTTAGCCTCACCCTCTTAGCCAAACTAGTTAGCCTCACCCTCTTAGCCAGACTAGTTAGCCTCACCCTTTTAGCCAGACTAGTTAGCCTCACCCTCTTAGCCAAACTAGTTAGCCTCACCCTCTTAGCCAGACTAGTTAGCCTCACCCTCTTATCCAGACTAGTTAGCCTCATCCTCTTATCCAGACTAGTTAGCCTCACCCTCTTATCCAGACTAGTTAGCCTCATCCTCTTATCCAGACTAGTTAGCCTCACCCTCTTATCCAGACTAGTTAGCCTCACCCTCTTATCCAGACTAGTTAGCCTCACCCTCTTATCCAGACTAGTTAGCCTCACCCTCTTATCCAGACTAGTTAGCCTCACCCTCTTAGCCAAACCAGTTAGCCTCACCCTCTTAGCCAGACTAGTTAGCCTCACCCTCTTATCCAGACTAGTTAGCCTCACCCTCTTATCCAGACTAGTTAGCCTCACCCTCTTATCCAGACTAGTTAGCCTCACCCTCTTATCCAGACTAGTTAGCCTCACCCTCTTAGCCAGACTAGTTAGCCTCACCCTCATATCCAGACTAGTTAGCCTCACCCTCTTAGCCAGACTAGTTAGCCTCACCCTCTTAGCCAGACTAGTTAGCCTCACCCTCTTATCCAGACTAGTTAGCCTCACCCTCTTATCCAGACTAGTTAGCCTCACCCTCTTATCCAGACTAGTTAGCCTCACCCTCTTAGCCAGACTAGTTAGCCTCACCCTCTTAGCCAGACTAGTTAGCCTCACCCTCTTAGCCAGACTAGTTAGCCTCACCCTTTTAGCCAGACTAGATAGCCTCACCCTCTTAGCCAGACTAGTTAGCCTCACCCTCTTAGCCAGACTAGTTAGCCTCACCCTCTTAGCCAGACTAGTTAGCCTCACCCTCTTAGCCAGACTAGTTAGCCTCACCCTCTTAGCCAGACTAGTTAGCCTCACCCTCTTAGCCAGACTAGTTAGCCTCACCCTCTTAGCCAAACTAGTTAGCCTCACCCTCTTAGCCAGACTAGTTAGCCTCACCCTTTTAGCCAGACTAGTTAGCCTCACCCTCTTAGCCAGACTAGTTAGCCTCACCCTCTTAGCCAGACTAGTTAGCCTCACCCTCTTAGCCAGACTAGTTAGCCTCACCCTCTTAGCCAGACTAGTTAGCCTCACCCTCTTAGCCAGACTAGTTAGCCTCACCCTCTTAGCCAGACTAGTTAGCCTCACCCTCTTAGCCAGACTAGTTAGTCTAGAGCCACCAGGGTCGGGGGTTTGGGCTCTGACCTTGACACAATCTGCCAGCTCTGAGTCTCTGACTCTCTCAGTTCAGATGTTGCCGATCAGTGTTTACCATTAATACAAATGATGTTGGTACTCTACGGCAATTTAGTTTTTTGTTTCTATGCGAAGACGGCACACAACACCAGAGAGAGATATAGAGAGAGAGGGAGAGAGAGAGAGAGAGATAGAGAGCGGACATTAATAAGTTTAGAGAGAAACAAGATGGCGTGCTTAGGATGACGTCACCACAGACTCAATAAGAATAAAGAACAATAACTCTGATGATGTGTTACTGAGCAATCATTTCTTCAAGAAAACAAGGTAGTTATCTCTCCTTTTGTCGATCCTGGTTTTTACAAACATCACGTACAAGATTATAAGTTGTACATATTTACATCATTCATCCCAATAGCACGTACAAGATAATAAATTGTACATATTTAAATCAGTCATCCCAATAGCACGTACAAGATAATAAATTGTAAATATTTACATCATTCATCCCAATAGCACGTACAAGATAATAAATTGTAAATATTTACATCAGTCATCCCAATAGCACGTACAAGATAATAAATTGTAAATATTTACATCATTCATCCCAATAGCACGTACAAGATAATAAATTGTAAATATTTACATCATTCATCCCAATAGCACGTACAAGATAATAAATTGTAAATATTTACATCAGTCATCCCAATAGAACGTACAAGATAATAAATTATAAATATTTACATCAGTCATCCCAATAGCACATACAAGATAATAAATTGTAAATATTTACATCAGTCATCCCAATAGCACGTACAGAAACATCATAGCCGTCATATCTACGCCATTCAGCAACATTGGCGCGTCGTCTGTACAATGCAACAATTGGAAATGGTTAAAGATGGAATTTGCCAAGTAATTAAATGTGGCTGTTACGATATATCAACAAAATGGTAGCTTTCTTCTCTAATCGACCAGATATCAGTTGCCAGGCACATGGATTAAATATTAGTTGTCCGTCACTTCGACCAGATATCAGTTGACAGCCAGATCAATCAAATATCAATTATTTATCACATCAACTAAGCATCAACTGTTCATGATATGGACGCAAATCAACGGTTCATTATATCAACAGCTTATCAAATATCGGCACATCTTACAAGTCCATCGGCCGTCATGTCGATCAAATATCGTTATATCAATCAAATATCAATCGTCCGTCATGTCGATCAAATGTCGTTATATCAATCAAATATCAATCGGCCGTCATGTTGATCACATGTAGTTATATCAATCAAATATCAATCGTCCGTCATGTCGATCAAATGTCGTTATATCAATCAAATATCAATCGGCCGTCATGTCGATCAAATGTCGTTACATCAATCAAATATCAATCGGCCGTCATGTCGATCAAATGTCGTTACATCAATCAAATATCAATCGCCCGTCATGTTGATTAAATGTAGTTATATCAATCAAATATCAATCGCCCGTCAGGTTGATCAAATGTAGTTATATCAATCAAATATCAATCGCCCGTCATGTTGATCAAATGTAGTTATATCAATCAAATATCAATCGCCCGTCATGTTGATCACATGTAGTTATATCAATCAAATATCAATCGCCCGTCATGTTGATCAAATGTAGTTATATCAATCAAATATCAATCGCCCGTCATGTTGATCAAATGTAGTTATATCAATCAAATATCAATCGTCCGTCATGTTGATCAAATGTAGTTATATCAATCAAATATCAATCGCCCGTCATGTTGATCAAATGTAGTTATATCAATCAAATATCAATCGCCCGTCATGTTGATCACATGTAGTTATATCAATCAAATATCAATCGCCCGTCATGTCGATCACATGTCGCTACATCAACCAAACCGTATTTTTGTTCATCACACCAACTGAGTGTCAACTTACAATCAACAAAAATCAACAGTTCAACAGATCAACCATTTATTATTTGTCACATCAATGACACACCAATTGTCCGTGACATCGTTCAGTTGCCGAAATGTCGACAAGGATACAACACCTAATCAAGCAAATGCTATATAGTTCTATTTCTAAACAGTTCAATGTTACCTCTCCGTCGTGGCTATGTAATGAACAGTTTTACGTCACACTGATCTATCCTTGGTAACAACAAAGAAAAAGACATCACCTCAGTGCAAAATAAAGACAAGTAGAACAATATTAAAACAGGTAAATGAATTTAAATATTTGGGAACTTTGTTAACCTCAGACGGAAGATGGACAAGGAAGGTGAGTTGAAGCTCAGGCAAAAGCAGCTTTCCAAAAAATGAAGATACTATGCAATCCATTTTTGACAATAGGAACGAGAAAAAGAGTTCTTAAAAGTTATGTAGAGCCAGTCTTAACATATGGATGTGAATCATGGACAATAGGACAACAGACAAGAAAATCACTGGAGTCTGTAGAAATGTGGTTTTACAGAAGAATGTTGAGAGTACCATGGACAGCTAAGAAAGAGTAATGAAAATGTTCTGAAAGAGGTCAAGGCAAAGAGAGAGTTAATTTCCAATGTTAGGAAGAGACACTCATCATTTTTTGGCCATGTAATGAGAAGAGAACAACTGGAATATATTGTGACAACTGGAAAAATTGAGGGACGAAGAGATAGAAGGAAGCAAAGAGAGAAAACACCAGACAGCTTAAGAGAATGGCTTGGCAGAAGGTCAACAACAGAAATGATAAATAACTGTCGAGATCGAAAGTTGTGGAGAGACATGATCACCTACGCCAACAGGCCCGGTACTTGATGATTTTCCAATAATCCATCTCTATAGTGGTGGACCGAGTCTTCTAGTAATATATGCTGGCCGAGCCACTATCTATAGTTAGTTCAGTTCCCCCTCGCCAGCAGGCCCGGTACTTGATGATGATGATTTATCCTTGTATGTATGACGTCAACTATGAGTTGTCATCGCCAACTATACATTAAGCCCACTCGCTGAGATTGATCACACAAAGCTTCTGACGTTTTAAGTATTGTGAGCTGGGGCGGTTGAGGGTAAAATGACGTCAGCCGTCAATAAATGGCATAGTTGGAGACGTCACAAGCATTGGGTGTTTTCAGGAAAACCCTGTCAGTGGGCGGACTTTTTATATGGTTGGTGGCGGTTGTCAAGTTTACATCCCAAATATCCCTTAGTCGTTATTTAGCTTTTTCAACAGTAGCAGTAAATTCATTAATGTCAGAATGTGGCTGCAGTAAGTTTATTAATGTCAGAATGTGGCTGCAGTAAGTTCATTAATGTCAGAATGTGGCTGCAGTAAGTTTATTAATGTCAGAATGTGGCTGCAGTAAGTTCATTAATGTCAGAATGTGGCTGCAGTAAGTTCATTAATGTCAGAATGTGGCTGCAGTAAGTTCATTAATGTCAGAATGTGGCTGCAGTAAGTTCATTAATGTCAGAATGTGGCTGCATTAAGCTCATTAATGTCAGAATGTGGCTGCAGTAAGTTCATTAATGTCAGAATGTGGCTGCAGTAAGTTCATTAATGTCAGAATGTGGCTGCAGTAAGTTTATTCATGTCAGAATGTGGCTGCAGTAACTTCATTACTGTCAGACTATGGCCGAGTAAGCTCATTACTGTCACACTCGTTATTATATAACTGCAATGTCACACTTTCGTGCCTCAAAAATATGTTACCGAGATTGTGGTTGCTGCAGTACTGGAGAATAAAGGCCGCACAACCAGTGCAGTTGCCAGGCATTGTTCGGGTCAGAGCTATATTTGACGCCAATATCACACTGGTCCCAGTCAAATCACAAATGGTATATTGGCTATTGTAAAACGGTAAAATTAAAATATAGGGGGAGCCTACAGTAAAACAGCGAATGTTGTAGACACACAATTTAATGTGACTATAAGGGGAGCCTACAGTAAAACGGCGAAAGTTGTAGACACACAATTTAATGTGACTATAAAATGTATCTATCGCAAGTTTCATCATCATTATCATCATCATCATCATCATCGAGTGCCGTCTCCTCATCGAAGGTTGGCTACCATTGAGCACCATTCTGCTCTGTCTCTTGCTTTGATGGTGCAGGTTGTCATAGGCTGACTTGTCTATCTTTTGATGTTAGTCGTTCATGCTTGTCTTGGTCTGCCTCTGCCTCTTTTACCTTGTATTTTCCCTTCCATATTACTTTTAACAGGCTGGTATGTCTTTTAACATGCCCCAAAAATTTCATTTGTCTTGTTCTAATTGTGTTTAGTAGTTCTATTTTCATTTTTAGTTATTTGAAGACTTCATCATTTGTTTTCTTTTCTTTTCATTCAATTCTACCTATTCTTCTATAAATCCACATTTCAAAAGCTTCAGTTTTCTGTTCTGTTTTCTTGTCTAATGTCCATGTTTCAGCACCATATAGGAATGTTGAGTAGATATAACATTTTGATATTCTGAGTGTTAGCCTTGGTGATATTTATTTTGATGTTAGAATATTTTTCATGGTATTAAAATTATTTTTTTGCCATTGTTATAGTATGTCCAAGGTAGTTGTAGCTCTGAACTGTCTCCAGGTCTATTCCTTCAGTTTTGATATCCACTTGTAGGTTTGGAGTATTATCTTTGTTTATGATCATAGTTTTAGTCTTTTTGATATTCATATCTAGTCCATATTTTTTGCTTGTTATGTTTAGTTCATTAGGTAATTGTTGTAGATCTTTAGGATTTTCTGCTAGTAGTACAGTATCATCAGCATATCTTAGGTTATTGATTACATTTCCATTAATGTTTAGGCCTGGCTTCTCTGTCATGTTTTTAAAGATGTGCTCAGTGATTGAACAAGCTTGGTGATAGGATGCATCCTTGTCTTACTTCTCTTTTATATCAATGGGTGTCGAGTTCTCTTTGTTATATTGTATAATTGTTGTTTGCTCCCAGTATAAATTACAGATTAGTCGTATGTCTGTGTCGTCTAGATTTATATCTTTTAGGCAGTCTATAAGTTGTTTATAGTGTATTCTATCAAAAGCTTTGGTGTAGTCTATGAAGCAGGCATATATTGGTTTGTTTACTTCTGTGTACTTTTCGATTAATGTCCTCATACAGAATATGGCTTCTTTTGCCCCACTGTTTTTCTTAAATCCAAATTGTTGTTCTAATTCAATGTTGATGTTATTCAGAATCCTTCCTTGTATAATATTAATCAAGATTTTTGTAACATGGCTCATTAGGCTTATTGTTGTAAAGTCACTGCATTCAACTGCACCATTCGTTTTAGGCAATGCAATGAAAGTTGATGTTTTTAGTTCATTTGGTATGTATCGTGAATGGTATATGTCGTTACATATGTCTGTGATCGCACAATGCCAAAAATCTTCTAGTGCCTTTATCATCTCTAACAAGAAGGTTATATTGCACCAGTGTCTGATTATTCTGTTGCTCTTTCGTTTGACATTTCTTTAGAATTCAACAATTTCATACCTTTTCTTTTACTCTGCTTTCTTTCGTGTTTTGCATCTCCCATTTTCTGTAACCAACCAAGCAAGCAACCAAGCAAGCAAGCAGCCAAGCAAGTAACAAGCAAGCAACCAAGCAAGCAAGCAACCAAGCAAGCAACCAAGCAAGCAAGCAACCAAGCAACCAACCAAGCAACCAACCAAGCAAGCAACCAAGCAAGCAACCAAGCAAGCAAGCAACCAAGCAAGCAACCAAGCAACCAACCAAGCAAGCAACCAAGCAAGCAACCAAGCAAGCAACCAAGCAAGCAAGCAACCAAGCAAGCAACCAAGCAAGCAACCAAGCAAGCAAGCAACCAAGCAAGCAACCAAGCAAGCAAGCAACCAAGCAACCAACCAAGCAACCAACCAAGCAAGCAACCAAGCAAGCAACCAAGCAACCAAGCAAGCAACCAAGCAACCAACCAAGCAAGCAACCAAGCAAGCAACCAAGCAACCAAGCAAGCAAGCAAGCAAGCAACCAAGCAAGCAAGCAAGCAACCAAGCAATCAAGCAACCAAGCAAGCAACCAACCAAGCAAGCAACCAAGCAAGCAACCAAGCAAGCAACCAAGCAAGCAAGCAAGCAAGCAAGCAACCAAGCAAGCAAGCAACCAAGCAAGCAACCAAGCAAGCAAGCAACCAAGCAAGCAACCAAGCAAGCAAGCAACCAAGCAAGCAACCAAGCAAGCAAGCAACCAAGCAAGCAACCAAGCAAGCAAGCAACCAAGCAAGCAACCAAGCAAGCAACCAAGCAAGCAACCAAGCAAGCAAGCAACCAAGCAAGCAACCAAGCAAGCAACCAACCAAGCAAGCAACCAACCAAGCAAGCAACCAAGCAACCAACCAAGCAACCAACCAAGCAAGCAAGCAAGCAAGCAACCAAGCAAGCAACCAAGCAAGCAACCAAGCAAGCAAGCAACCAAGCAAGCAACCAAGCAAGCAACCAAGCAAGCAAGCAACCAAGCAAGCAACCAAGCAAGCAACCAAGCAACCAACCAAGCAACCAACCAAGCAAGCAACCAAGCAACCAACCAAGCAACCAACCAAGCAAGCAAGCAACCAACCACAACGATTTTCTCTCAGTCTTCCCCAACCCCGCGATATATCCTATTCCCCATACTCCCACCTTCTCTCACATGTTGGTACTCACCGTCCATCATCACCATTCCCTCCTATTTTCTCATGCCCTGCCTTCTCCCACTGGCTCTCGTTTTGTATCGTCCCTCGTTTTCTCTCGTCTAATTTCTTCACTGTTTAATCTCGCATTCTGGCTCCATACTCAACATATTGTTTCTCATTTACTCATGCAGACGTTTCATCTATCCTTACCTATCTTTACTTTCCTCTGTCCCTATTGCCTTCTAGCGTCTACTAATTCTTTAGTAGTTACCCTTCATTCGTATCCGCTCTTACTTACCATTCACTCATATTCTCTCTTACTTACCCTTCACTCATATTCTCTCTTACTTACCCTTCACACATATTCTCTCTTACTTACCCTTCACTCATATTCTCTCTTACTTACCATTCACTCATATTCTCTCTTACTTACCCTTCACACATATTCTCTCTTACTTACCCTTCACACATATTCTCTCTTACTTACCATTCACTCATATTCTCTCTTACTTACCATTCACTCATATTCTCTCGTACTTACCCTTCACACATATTCTCTCTTACTTACCCTTCATTCGTATCCGCTCCTACTTACCTTTCACTCATTTTCTCTCTTACTTACCCTTCACTCATATTCCCTCTTACTTACCCTTCACTCATATTCTCTCTTACTTACCCTTCATTCATATTCTCTTACTTACCATTCACTCATATTCTCTCTTACTTACCATTCACTCATATTCTCTCTTACTTACCCTTCACTCATATTCTCTCTTACTTACCCTTCACTCATATTCTCTCCTACTTACCCTTCATTCATATTCTTTTGTACTTAACCTTTATTCTCTCGTACTTTTACCCTTCACTCATATTCTCTCTTACTTACACTTCATTCATATTCTCTCGTACTTTTTTACCCTTCACTCATATTCTCTCGTACTTACCCTTCATTCATATTCTCTCGTACTTACCTTTCATTCATATTCTCTCGTACTTACCCTTCTTTCATATTCTCTCGTACTTACCCTTCTTTCATATTCTCTCGTACTTACCTTTCATTCATATCCTCTCGTACTTACCCTTCACTCATATTCTCTCGTACTTACCCTTCATTCATATTCTCTCGTACTTACCTTTCATTCATATTCTCTCGTACTTACCCTTCTTTCATATTCTCTCGTACTTACCCTTCTTTCATATTCTCTCGTACTTACCTTTCATTCATATCCTCTCGTACTTACCCTTCTTTCATATTCTCTCGTACTTACCTTTCATTCATATTCTCTCGTACTTACCCTTCTTTCATATTCTCTCGTACTTACCCTTCATTCATATTCTCTCGTACTTACCCTTCTTTCATATTCTCTCGTACTTACCCTTCATTCATATTCTCTCGTACTTACCCTTCATTCATATTCTCTCGTACTTACCTTTCATTCATATTCTCTCGTACTTACCCTTCTTTCATATTCTCTCGTACGTACCCTTCTTTCATATTCTCTCGTACTTACCTTTCATTCATATTCTCTCGTACTTACCCTTCATTCATATTCTCTCGTACTTACCTTTCATTCATATTCTCTCGTACTTACCCTTCTTTCATATTCTCTCGTACGTACCCTTCTTTCATATTCTCTCGTACGTACCCTTCTTTCATATTCTCTCGTACTTACCTTTCATTCATATCCTCTCGTACTTACCCTTCTTTCATATTCTCTCGTACTTACCCTTCTTTCATATTCTCTCGTACTTACCCTTCTTTCATATTCTCTCGTACTTACCCTTCTTTCATATTCTCTCGTACTTACCCTTCTTTCATATTCTCTCGTACTTACCCTTCTTTCATATTCTCTCGTACTTACCCTTCTTTCATATTCTCTCGTACTTACCCTTCTTTCATATTCTCTCGTACTTACCCTTCTTTCATATTCTCTCGTACTTACCCTTCTTTCATATTCTCTCGTACTTACCTTTCATTCATATCCTCTCGTACTTACCCATCACTCATATTCTCTCGCACTCTTCTTATTTTACCTCTAGTCTTCTCCTGTCGCCAGTCCACCTTTTTGTACCTCACAAATTATGCCATTTTCTCAGTTTCTCCCCTTATCTTTTGGCTTCACGGCGCTGGCACTTTGAGAAAGGTCACAATCTTAATGCCTGGACACTGCTCCAAAGCACAGCGGCAGTTGGACAGAGCCGTAATGACGCATTTGTCACGTGTGACAGGGTAGCAGGTCTTATCGTGTTGGTATCTGGTTTCCATGTGGGTCGAAGGTCGCGTTCTAGAGACATTAAGTGTATCGATCGTGGTGATGTAGATAAACAAACAAGGGGAGTAGACTCTTAAAGGACATTAAGTGTATTGATCGTGGTGATGTAGATAAACAAACAAGGGGAGTAGACTCTTAAAGGACATTAAGTGTATTGATCGTGGTGATGTAGATAAACAAACAAGGGGAGTAGACTCTTAAAGGACATTAAGTGTATCGATCGTGGTGATGTAGATAAACAAACAAGGGGAGTAGACTCTTAAAGGACATTAAGTGTATCGATCGTGGTGATGTAGATAAACAAACAAGGGGAGTAGACTCTTAAAGGACATTAAGTGTATCGATCGTGGTGATGTAGATAAACAAACAAGGGGAGTAGACTCTTAAAGGACATTAAGTGTATCGATCGTGGTGATGTAGATAAACAAACAAGGGGAGTAGACTCTTAAATAACTTGGAGACTGTGTGTGTGTGTGTTTGTGTGTGTTTTACTACGTAATTGAAATCTCTATATAGTAATGGAATCATGGACAGTAGACAAACAAATGAAAAGACGGTTAGAGGCCACAGAGATGGGATTTCTCAAGAGAATGTTGAAAGTTCCCTGGACAGCTAAAAAGACCAATGAGGAAGTTCTCAAAGAGGCCAACACAAAAAGGGAGCTCTTAAAAAACATCAGAAAGAAGCAATCAACATTTTTTGGGCACATCATGAGAAGAGGAAAGTTGGAATACTTGGTTACAACTGGCAAAATAAAAGGAAAGAAAGATCGCGGACGACAAAGAGAGAAAGTACTGGATAGCTTGGTGTCACGGCATGGAAAACAGTCAACAACAGAACTGATACGATGCACTGTAGATAGAAGATTGTGGAGGGACATGATCGCCTACGCCAACCGGCAGGGTACATGATGATGATGATGATATAGTAATGTGTGTCATACTAGAGAAAAAAAATAATAAATGAATATTAATATGGAGGGAAACTTCCTAGGTTATAGATCAGCGAATCAATTCAGGGGAAGAGGTATGTTTACAGCACTCGGGAAAAAAATCACAAATAATCAACAACAGCAAAAAAAAACGAAGAACAATAGATGGTCCGAAGCAGGATCCAACCCGTCCTCCTGGGCACAGCGCCTTGCCATGAGAACCAAACGCTAGGGCACACGGCCAACTCGCTACGCAAAAAGATAGCTATCATTAACGATGTCTTTCATGCCGGTGTTGTCATGACTGTAGCTTAAGGTTACGATCACAACTCGGGAATCAATTGTGTATCTGTATTTTCATATTAAGAAGAGTATCTCTGGGAAAGGGTTAGGGCTGAATACTTGCGTTATAGACAAACAGTTATAAGACGAAACAGCACGAATTGTAGTTTCCAGTGGTTTAGACTGGAGACAAATAATAAATGAATATTATTATAGAGGGAAACTTCCGTGGCGATAACCAGCGAGTCATTTCTGCTACTCCTACTACATCACTGAAATCTTAAGCAGTGTGTGTGTCCTACTACTCCTACTACGTCACTGAAATCTCAAGTTGTGTGTGTATCCTACTACTCCTACCACGTCACTGAAATCTCAAGTTGTGTGTGTGTCCTACTACTCCTACTACATCACTGAAATCTTAAGCAGTGTGTGTGTCCTACTACGTCACTGAAATCTCAAGTTGTGTGTGTATCCTACTACTCCTACCACGTCACTGAAATCTCAAGTTGTGTGTGTGTCCTACTACTCCTACCACGTCACTGAAATCTCAAGTTGTGTGTGTGTCCTACTACTCCTACCACGTCACTGAAATCTCAAGTTGTGTGTGTGTCCTACTACTCCTACTACGTCACTGAAATCTCAAGTTGTGTGTGTGTCCTACTACTCCTACCACGTCACTGAAATCTTAAGTTGTGTGTGTATCCTACTACTCCTACTACGTCACTGAAATCTCAAGTTGTGTGTGTGTCCTACTACTCCTACTACGTCACTGAAATCTCAAGTTGTGTGTGTGTCCTACTACTCCTACCACGTCACTGAAATCTTAAGTTGTGTGTGTATCCTACTACTCCTACTACGTCACTGAAATCTCAAGTTCTGTGTGCGTCCTACTACTCCTACCACGTCACTGAAATCTCAAGTTGTGTGTGTGTCCTACTACTCCTACTACGTCACTGAAATCTCAAGTAGTGTGTGTGTGTCCTACTACTCCTACTACGTCACTGAAATCTCAAGTTGTGTGTGTGTCCTACTACTCCTACCACGTCACTGAAATCTTAAGCAGTGTGTGTGTCCTACTACTCCTACTACGTCACTGAAATCTTAAGCAGTGTGTGTGTCCTACTACTCCTACTACGTCACTGAAATCTTAAGCAGTGTGTGTATCCTACTACTCTTACTACGTCACCGAAATCTCAAGTTGTGTGTGTGTCCTACTACTCCTACCACGTCACTGAAATCTCAAGTTGTGTGTGTGTCCTACTACTCCTACTACGTCACTGAAATCTCAAGTTGTGTGTGTGTCCTACTACTCCTACCACGTCACTGAAATCTTAAGTTGTGTGTGTATCCTACTACTCCTACTACGTCACTGAAATCTCAAGTTGTGTGTGTGTCCTACTACTCCTACCACGTCACTGAAATCTCAAGTTGTGTGTGTGTCCTACTACTCCTACTACGTCACTGAAATCTCAAGTTGTGTGTGTGTCCTACTACTCCTACTACGTCACTGAAATCTCAAGTTGTGTGTGTGTCCTACTACTCCTACCACGTCACTGAAATCTCAAGTTGTGTGTGTGTCCTACTGCACCTCAGGACAGGAAATACAGACTTCCATCTACTAAACTACTACTGTCCGAGTGACCGCCCACTAGCACTAGACACAATTACATTAAAAGAAAGAATAATTGTATGTGGAGACTTTAACAGCCATTCACAGAGCTGGGGCTATGAAGATATGGACAAGAGAGGTGAAGAACTTGAAAATTGGCAGGATGACAATGGGCTTATACTATTAAACCAGGCAACAGATCCACCAACATTCTATTCCAGATCATGGCATACCACATCTACACCAGACCTTGCTTTCCATTCACCAGACCTGGATTGGAATATCACACGTATTGTTGGGAAACAACTTGGAGGCAGCGACCACCGACCTGTCTTTTTAGTGGTGCAAAATGAGGCCGTCAGGGAGAGCAGCACTCTCTCCAGATGGAATTACAAAAAGGCAGACTGGAAAATGTATCAACATTACACCAGTGTACTGACTAAAGATCTAAATACAGACAGAGACATCAACAAAATAGTTGATGAATTCAGTAGACTAATAATACAAGCTGCCAGTGAAACAATACCCAGAGGGGCACGGAAACACTACAAACCATACTGGAATAGTGAACTAGAGCAACTGCACAATGACATGGAAACATCTCGAAAACAAGCAGAAAATAACCCCTGCCAGGAACACCACAATAACTATCAGCATGCTAAAGCCAAATTTCAATGGGCTAAACTACAAGCCAGACGGAGAAGTTGGAAAGAGAAAACAGAGTACATGAATCTAGAACGAGACACAAGAAAAGTGTGGAAGCTTGTAAAACAGCTGAATGATGAGGGTACAGAAGGGAACACAAAAATTACACTGAAGAAGGATGGAAACATTCTAACAGGTAAACATGCAGCAAATCACTTTGCAGACTCCTTTGCAAATGACAACAATATTGAAATTAGCCTAGAGAAACGTCAAGAGACCCGTCTAAAACAACAAAATGCAAGACAAGAAGAGACTGCACATGAAGTCATGGAAATACCCATTACACAAAGAGAGCTAGAGCTGGCAATATCCAAATTAAAAATGAAAAAGTCACCAGGTAGTGATGGAGTGTCTAATGAAATGATTAAGAACTTGGGAACTGCAGCTAAAGCAAAACTACTGCAGATCTACAACATTTGCTGGATCACAGGTAAAGTGCCACAGGCATGGAGAGAAGCAATTATGATACCATTACTAAAGCCAGGAAAAGATGGTTCAATGACATCCAGCTATAGACCAATCAGCCTTACAAGCTGTTTGTGTAAAACAATGGAACGTATAATCAATCTCAGACTGCAGTGGTACCTGGAAAGTGAAAATCTCCTTGTCCCACAACAAGCAGGCTTTAGACAGTGTTACTCTACCGAAGATCAGGCAACCTATCTTTCCCAGGAAATTGAGGATGCGTTTCAAGAAAAGAAACTGGTACTAGCAGCATGGATAGACCTAAAGAAAGCATTTGATAAGGTATGGAAGGAAGGGCTTTTGAAGAAACTGAGAAATTATGGAGTAAATGGCCGGATGTACAAATGGGTCAAAGCATACCTGCATAACAGGAGAGCCAGAGTGCAACTGGATGGTCTTAAGAGTAAGAAGGTCTTACTGCGCCAGGGCGTTCCACAGGGAGGGGTACTATCTCCAACACTTTTTCTGATCTACATCAATGACCTAGTTACTGAACTACCACATGGTATCAAAGTGGCAATGTATGCAGATGACTTGGTAATGTGGTGCACAGAGGAGTATGCAACAGTGGCCTCCAAATTGTTACAAAGAGCTATGAATGCACTGAATTCATGGACAAATAGATGGTGTATCAGCATCAATACAGACAAATGCAGTACTACACTTTTCACTCTTTCCCCAAAACAAAAAGCAGGAGCCATCTATATAAACAATGAGCCTGTGAAAGAAGACATACAGGCTACGTATCTCGGAGTTACATTTGATAACAAACTATCTTGGAAACAGCAGATAAATAAGGCAACCCAAAAAGCAAGGAGAAAATTGGCTATTCTAAGAAAGCTGTGTGGAACTACGTGGGGTGCGAGTGGGAAAATACTCAGTAAAGTTTACCAACAGAGTATACGCCCACATTTAGAATATGGATCATCTGCATGGTGTTCAGCATCAAACACCACACTTCAAGAACTGGATAAAGTACAAAACCAGGCACTTAGGGTCATCACAGGAGCAATGAAATCAACACCAATATTAGAGATGGAGAAATTGTGGAGGATACCAGCACTGAGAGAACGGAGGGACACAAAGGTGCTGATACAGGCAGAAAAATTTGCTTGCATGCCGAGACATCCAATGAAGGACCGATTCCAAAATCTTGCATTGGGACGACTTAAGAGAAGCAGTTTTATCCACCAAGCCAAGCGTATTAGTAGACAAACACCAGACATGCCAAGAGCTGTTAACCCCCTACTGCCCATACCAGAACAGACTCCCTGGACAGAGGAATCTGGATTATCAGTTCAAATACGGACAGAAGTGAAAGGAATAGTTGATAAAGAGGAACAGAATAGTCTACAGCGAAAAACAATAACTCTCAGTTTCCTGGATGAAGAATACCCACAAGACCTATGGATTCGTGTGTATACAGATGGATCAGCACAGAATGCAGTAAAAAATGGGGGAGCAGGTGCATATATAGAATACCCAAATAACACTAGGGATATGAATAAAATAGCAACAGGGAAATATTGTCACAATTATGATGCAGAAATACAAGCAATAAAGTTAGCAATAGAAAAACTGCTGAACATTAATCTTAGCCCGCAGCCTGTAGTGTTTTTGACAGATGCAAGATCAGTACTCCAGGCACTACAATCCAGAAAATTACCACATCTGCAGACCTTATTGACTGAACTCTGCAAGCACCACAGGGTTGCCCTGCAGTGGATCCCATCTCACTGTGGAATACCAGGAAATGAGAAAGCAGATCAGTTGGCAAAGGAAGGTTCAACAGGCACACAACTAGATACACCTGTTACATACCATCATAAGAAACAGATAATCAAATCAATCAGAGGACCACAAGCCCCAAATCAGGATGCCTTTTATAATATGAATAGATATGAACAAGTTATCATTATACGTCTCAGAACAGGACACAATCGACTCCATAGTCACATGTATACAAAATTCAAGATCGGCACCTCAACTACTTGTACATGTGGACAGGCGCCCCAGACTGCTGAACACATACTTCAAGACTGCACTGAATATAGTAGACTGAGGAAAATCCATTGGCCCATAGATACAACACTACAGACAAAACTATATGGGCCACTGCAAGAATTACAAAAGACAGTAACATTTATACAGGAAACGACATTGCAGATATAGACAATGCTTCAGGCGAACGAAAGATAGATAGATAGACTGAATTCTTAAGCAGTGTGTGTGTCCTACTACTCCTACTACGTCACTGAAATCTTAAGCAGTGTGTGTGTCCTACTACTCCTACTACGTCACTGAAATCTTAAGCAGTGTGTGTATCCTACTACTCTTACTACGTCACCGAAATCTTAAGCAGTGTGTGTGTCCTACTACTCCTACTACGTCACTGAAGCCTCAAGTTGTGTGTGTGTGTGTGTGTGTATGTCCTACTACTCCTATTACGTCACTGAAATCTCAAGTTGTGTGTGTGTGTGTGTGTGTGTGTGTGTGTGTATGTCCTACTACTCCTACTACGTCACTGAAATCTTAAGCAGTGTGTGTGTCCTACTACTCCTACTACGTCATTGAAATCTCAAGTAGTGTGTATGTCCTACTACTCCTACTACGTCACTGAAATCTCAAGTAGTGTGTGTGTCCTACTACTCCTACTACGTCATTGAAATCTCAAGTAGTGTGTGTGTCCTACTACTCCTACTACGTCATTGAAATCTCAAGTAGTGTGTGTGTGTCCTACTACTCCTACTACCTCATTGAAATCTCAAGTAGTGTGTGTGTGTTCTACTACTCCTACTACGTCATTGAAATCTCAAGTAGTGTGTGTGTCCTACTACTCCTACTACGTCATTGAAATCTCAAGTAGTGTGTGTGTCCTACTACTCCTACTACGTCTTTGAAATCTCAAGCAGTGTGTGTGTCCTACTACTCCTACTACGTCACTGAAATCTCAAGTTGTGTGTATGTGTCCTACTACTCCTACTACGTCATTGAAATCTCAAGTAGTGTGTGTGTGTTCTACTACTCCTACTACGTCATTGAAATCTCAAGTAGTGTGTGTGTGTCCTACTACTCCTACTACGTCATTGAAATCTCAAGTAGTGTGTGTGTGTCCTACTACTCCTACTACGTCATTGAAATCTCAAGTAGTGTGTATGTGTCCTACTACTCCTACTACGTCACTGAAGACTCAAGTAGTGTGTGTGTGTGTCCTACTACTCCTACTACGTCATTGAAATCTTAAGCAGTGTGTGTGTGTCCTACTACTCCTACTACGTCATTGAAATCTCAAGTAGTGTGTGTGTGTCCTACTACTCCTACTACGTAACTGAAGTCTCAAGTAGTGTGTGTGTGTCCTACTACTCCTACTACGTCACTGAAGTCTCAAGTAGTGTGTGTGTTCTACTACTCCTACTACGTCACTGAAATCTCAAGTAGTGTGTGTGTCCTACTACTCCTACTACGTCATTGAAATCTCAAGTAGTGTGTGTGTCCTACTACTCCTACTACGTCATTGAAATCTCAAGCAGTGTGTGTGTCCTACTACTCCTACTACGTCACTGAAATCTCAAGTTGTGTGTATGTGTCCTACTACTCCTACTACGTCATTGAAATCTCAAGTAGTGTGTATGTGTTCTACTACTCCTACTACGTCATTGAAATCTCAAGTAGTGTGTGTGTGTCCTACTACTCCTACTACGTCATTGAAATCTCAAGTAGTGTGTGTGTGTCCTACTACTCCTACTACGTCATTGAAATCTCAAGTAGTGTGTATGTGTCCTACTACTCCTACTACGTCACTGAAGACTCAAGTAGTGTGTGTGTCCTACTACTCCTACTACGTCATTGAAATCTTAAGCAGTGTGTGTGTGTCCTAATACTCCTACTACGTCATTGAAATCTCAAGTAGTGTGTGTGTGTCCTACTACTCTTACTACGTCACTGAAGTCTCAAGTAGTGTGTGTGTGTCCTACTACTCCTCTACGACACTGAAGTCTCAAGTAGTGTGTGTGTGTTCTACTACTCCTACTACGTCACTGAAATCTCAAGTAGTGTGTGTGTCCTACTACTCCTACTACGTCACTGAAATCTAAAGTAGTGTGTGTGTGTTCTACTACTCCTACTACGTCACTGAAGTCTCAAGTAGTGTGTGTGTCCTACTACTCCTACTACGTCACTGAAATCTCAAGTAGTGTGTGTGTCCTACTACTCCTACTATGTCACCGAAGTCTCAAGTTGTGTGTGTGTGTGTCATACTATTCCTACTACGTCACTGAAATCTCAAATAGTGTGTGTGTGTGTCCTACTACTCCTAATACGTCACTAAATTCTCAAGTTGTGTGTATCCTACTATTCCTAAAAAGTCACTAATTTCTCAAGTTGTATGTATCCTACTACTCTTACTACGTCACTTAATTCTCAAGTAGTGTGTGTGTCCTACTACTCCTACTACGTTACTGAAGTCTCAAGTAATGTGTGTGTGTCCTACTACTCCTACTATGTCACTAAAATCTCAAGTAGTGTGTGTGTGTCCTACTACCTCCTACTACGTCACTGAAATCTCAAGTTGTGTGTGTGTGTCCTACTACTCTTACTACGTCACTGAATTCTCAAGTTGTGTGTGTCCTACTACTCCTACTATGTCACCGGAGTCTCAAGTAGTGTGTGTGTGTTCTACTACTCCTACTACGTCACTGAAATCTCAAGTTGTGTGTGTGTGTGTCCTACTATTCCTACTACGTCACTGAAATCTCAAATAGTGTGCGTGTGTCCTACTACTCCTACTACTCCTACTACGTCACTGAAGTCTCAAGTTGTGTGTGTGTGTCCTACTACTCCTACTATGTCACTGAAATCTCAAGTAGTGTGTGTGTGTCCTACTACCTCCTACTACGTCACTGAAATCTCAAGTTGTGTGTGTGTGTCCTACTACTCCTACTACGTCAATGAAGTCTCAAGTAGTGTGTGTGTGTGTCCTATTACTCCTAATACGTCACTAAATTCTCAAGTTGTGTGTATCCTACTATTCCTAAAAAGTCACTAATTTCTCAAGTTGTATGTATCCTACTACTCTTACTACGTCACTTAATTCTCAAGTTGCGTGTGTCCTACTACTCTTTCTACTATTACTACTCCTACTACGTCACTGAAGTCTCAAGTTGTGTGGGTGTCCTACTAATTTTACTACGTCACTGAATTCTCAAGTTGTGTGGGTGTCCTACTACTCCCTCTACTCCTACTACACCTACTACTCCTACTACGTCACTGAAGTCTTAAGTTGTGTGGGTGTCCTACTACTCCCTCTACTACTACTACTCTTACAACGTCACTGAAGTCTCAAGTTGTGTGGGTGTCCTACTACTCCCTCTACTCCTACTACTCTTACTACGTCACTGAAGTCTTAAGTTGTGTGGGTGTCCTACTACTCCCTTTACTCCTACTACTCTTACTACGTCACTGAAGTCTTAAGTTGTGTGGGTGTCCTACTACTCCCTCTACTCCTACTACTCTTAATACGTCACTGAAGTCTCAAGTTGTGTGGGTGTCCTACTACTCCCTCTACTCCTACTACTCTTACTACGTCACTGAAGTCTTAAGTTGTGTGGGTGTCCTACTACTCCCTCTACTCCTACTACTCTTACTACGTCACTGAAGTCTTAAGTTGTGTGGATGTCCTACTACTCCCTCTACTCCTACTACTCTTACTACGTCAATGAAGTCTTAAGTTGTGTGGGTGACCTACTACTCCCTCTACTCCTACTACTCTTACTACGCCCCTGAAGTCTCATGTTGTGTGTGTACTACTACTCCCACAACTCCTACTACGTCACTGAAGTCTCAAGTTGTGTGGGTCCTACTACTCCTACTACGCCACTGAAGTCTCAGGTTGTGTGGGTCCTACTACTCTTACTACGCCACTGAAGTCTCAAGTTGTGTGGGTCCTACTACTCCTACTACGCCACTGAAGTCTCAAGTTGTGTGTGTCCTACTACTCCTACTACGCCACTGAAGTCTCAAGTTGTGTGGGTCCTACTACTCATACTACTCCTACTACGCCACTGAAGTTTCAAGTTGTGTGTGTCCTACTACTCTTACTACGCCACTGAAGTCTCAAGTTGTGTGTGTCCTACTACTCTTACTACGCCACTGAAGTCTCAAGTTGTGTGGGTCCTACTACTCCTATTACGCCACTGAAGTCTCAAGTTGTGTGGGTCCTACTACTCCTACAACGCCACTGATGTCTCAAGTAGTGTGTGTGTGTCCTACTACTCCTACTACGTCACTGAAGTCTCAAGTAGTGTGTGTGTCCTACTACTCCTACTACGTCACTGAAGTCTCAAGTAGTGTGTGTGTGTCCTACTACTCCTACTACGTCACTGAAATCTCAAGTAGTGTGTGTGTCCTACTACCTCCTACTACGTCACTGAAATCTCAAGTTGTGTGTGTGTCCTACTACCTCCTACTACGTCACTGAAATCTCAAGTTGTGTGTGTGTGTCCTACTACTCTTACTACGTCACTGAATTCTCAAGTTGTGTGTGTCCTACTACTCCTACTATGTCACCGAAGTCTCAAGTAGTGTGTGTGTGTTCTACTACTCCTACTACGTCACTGAAATCTCAAGTTGTGTGTGTGTGTGTGTCCTACTATTCCTACTACGTCACTGAAATCTCAAATAGTGTGTGTGTGTCCTACTACTCCTACTACGTTACTGAAGTCTCAAGTAGTGTGTGTGTGTCCTACTACTCCTACTATGTCACTGAAATCTCAAGTAGTGTGTGTGTGTCCTACTACCTCCTACTACGTCACTGAAATCTCAAGTTGTGTGTGTGTGTCCTACTACTCCTACTACGTCAATGAAGTCTCAAGTAGTGTGTGTGTGTCCTATTACTCCTAATACGTCACTAAATTATCAAGTTGTGTGTGTCCTATTACTCCTACTCCTAATACGTCGCTGAATTCTCAAGTTGTGTGTATCCTACTATTCATAAAAAGTCACTAATTTCTCAAGTTGTATGTATCATACTACTCCTACTACGTCACTGAGGTCTCAAGTTGTGTGGTGTCCTACTACTCTTACTACGTCACTTAATTCTCAAGTTGTGTGTGTCCTACTACTCCTACTACGTCACTGAAGTCTCAAATTGCGTGTGTCCTACTAATCTTTCTACTATTACTACTCCTACTACGTCAATGAAGTCTCAAGTTGTGTGGGTGTCCTACTAATTTTACTACGTCACTGAAGTCTTAAGTTGTGTGGGTGTCCTACTACTCCCTCTACTTCTACTACTCTTACAACATCACTGAAGTCTCAAGTTGTGTGGGTGTCCTACTACTCCCTCTACTCCTACTACTCTTACTACGTTACTGAAGTCTTAAGTTGTGTGGGTGTCCTACTACTCCCTCTACTTCTACTACTCTTACTACGTCACTGAAGTCTTAAGTTGTGTGGGTGTCCTACTACTCCCTTTACTCCTACTACTCTTACTACGTCACTGAAGTCTTAAGTTGTGTGGGTGTCCTACTACTCCCTCTACTCCTACTACTCTTACTACGTCACTGAAGTCTTAAGTTGTGTGGATGTCCTACTACTCCCTCTACTCCTACTACTCTTACTACGTCACTGAAGTCTTAAGTTGTGTGGGTGACCTATTACTCCCTCTACTCCTACTACTCTTACTACGCCACTGAAGTCTCATGTTGTGTGTGTCCTACTACTCCCTCTACTCCTACTACGTCACTGAAGTCTCAAGTTGTGTGGGTCCTACTACTCCTACTACGCCACTGAAGTCTCAGGTTGCGTGGGTCCTACTACTCTTACTACGCCACTGAAGTCTCAAGTTGTGTGGGTCCTACTACTCCTACTACGCCACTGAAGTCTCAAGTTGTGTGGGTCCTACTACTCCTACTACGCCACTGAAGTCTCAAGTTGTGTGGGTCCTACTACTCTTACTACGCCACTGAAGTCTCATGTTGTGTGGGTCCTACTACTCTTACTACGCCACTGAAGTTTCAAGTTGTGTGGGTCCTACTACTCCTACTACTCCTACTACGCCACTGAAGTTTCAAGTTGTGTGTGTCCTACTACTCTTACTACGCCACTGAAGTCTCAAGTTGTGTGTGTCCTACTACTCCTACTACGCCACTGAAGTCTCAAGTTGTGTGGGTCCTACTACTCCTACTACGCCACTGAAGTCTCAAGTAGTGTGTGTGTGTTCTACTACTCCTACTACGTCACTGAAATCTCAAGTTGTGTGTGTGTGTGTCCTACTATTCCTACTACGTCACTGAATTTTCAAGTTGTGTGTGTCCTACTACTCCTACTATGTCTCCGAAGTCTCAAGTAGTGTGTGTGTGTGTTCTACTACTCCTACTACGCCACTGAAGTCTCAAGTTGTGTGGGTCCTACTACTCTTACTACGCCACTGAAGTCTCATGTTGTGTGGGTCCTACTACTCTTACTACGCCACTGAAGTTTCAAGTTGTGTGGGTCCTACTACTCCTACTACTCCTACTACGCCACTGAAGTTTCAAGTTGTGTGTGTCCTACTACTCTTACTACGCCACTGAAGTCTCAAGTTGTGTGTGTCCTACTACTCTTACTACGCCACTGAAGTCTCAAGTTGTGTGGGTCCTACTACTCCTACTACGCCACTGAAGTCTCAAGTTGTGTGGGTCCTACTACTCCTACTACGCCACTGAAGTCTCAAGTAGTGTGTGTGTGTTCTACTACTCCTACTACGTCACTGAAATCTCAAGTTGTGTGTGTGTGTGTCCTACTATTCCTACTACGTCACTGAAATCTCAAATAGTGTGTGTGTGTCCTACTACTCCTACTACGTCACTGAAGTCTCAAGTAGTGTGTGTGTCCTACTACTCCTACTACGTCACTGAAGTCTCAAGTAGTGTGTGTGTGTCCTACTACTCCTACTACGTCACTGAAATCTCAAGTAGTGTGTGTGTCCTACTACCTCCTACTACGTCACTGAAATCCCAAGTTGTGTGTGTGTCCTACTACCTCCTACTACGTCACTGAAATCTCAAGTTGTGTGTGTGTGTCCTACTACTCTTACTACGTCACTGAATTCTCAAGTTGTGTGTGTGTGTGTGTGTCCTACTATTCCTACTACGTCACTGAAATCTCAAGTAGTGTGTGTGTCCTACTACTCCTACTATGTCACCGAAGTCTCAAGTAGTGTGTGTGTGTTCTACTACTCCTACTACGTCACTGAAATCTCAAGTTGAGTGTGTGTGTGTGTCCTACTATTCCTACTACGTCACTGAAATCTCAAATAGTGTGTGTGTGTCCTACTACTCCTACTACGTTACTGAAGTCTCAAGTAGTGTGTGTGTGTCCTACTACTCCTACTATGTCACTGAAATCTCAAGTAGTGTGTGTGTGTCCTACTACCTCCTACTACGTCACTGAAATCTCAATTTGTGTGTGTGTGTCCTACTACTCCTACTACGTCAATGAAGTCTCAAGTAGTGTGTGTGTGTCCTATTACTCCTAATACGTCACTAAATTATCAAGTTGTGTGTGTCCTATTACTCCTAATACGTCGCTGAATTCTCAAGTTGTGTGTATCCTACTATTCCTAAAAAGTCACTAATTTCTCAAGTTGTATGTATCCTACTACTCCTACTACGTTACTGAGGTCTCAAGTTGTGTGGGTGTCCTACTACTCTTACTACGTCACTTAATTCTCAAGTTGTGTGTGTCCTACTACTCCTACTGCGTCACTGAAGTATCAAATTGCGCGTGTCCTACTACTCTTTCTACTATTACTACTCCTACTACGTCACTGAAGTCTCAAGTTGTGTGGGTGTCCTACTAATTTTACTACGTCACTGAAGTCTTAAGTTGTGTGGGTGTCCTACTACTCCCTCTACTTCTACTACTCTTACAACGTCACTGAAGTCTCAAGTTGTGTGTGTGTCCTACTACTTCTTCTACTCCTACTACTCTTACTACGTCACTGAGGTCTTAAGTTGTGTGGGTGTCCTACTACTCCCTCTACTTCTACTACTCTTACTACGTCACTGAAGTCTTAAGTTGTGTGGGTGTCCTACTACTCCCTTTACTCCTACTACTCTTACTACGTCACTGAAGTCTTAAGTTGTGTGGGTGTCCTACTACTCCCTCTACTCCTACTACTCTTACTACGTCACTGAAGTCTTAAGTTGTGTGGATGTCCTACTACTCCCTCTACTCCTACTACTCTTACTACGTCACTGAAGTCTTAAGTTGTGTGGGTGACCTACTACTCCCTCTTCTCCTACTACTCTTACTACGCCACTGAAGTCTCATGTTGTGTGTGTCCTACTACTCCCTCTACTCCTACTACGTCACTGAAGTCTCAAGTTGTGTGGGTCCTACTACTCCTACTACGCCACAGAAGTCTCAGGTTGTGTGGGTCCTACTACTCTTACTACGCCACTGAAGTCTCAAGTTGTGTGGGTCCTACTACTCCTACTACGCCACTGAAGTCTCAAGTTGTGTGGGTCCTACTACTCCTACTACGCCACTGAAGTCTCAAGTTGTGTGGGTCCTACTACTCTTACTACGCCACTGAAGTCTCATGTTGTGTGGGTCCTACTACTCTTACTACGCCACTGAAGTTTCAAGTTGTGTGGGTCCTACTACTCCTACTACTCCTACTACGCCACTGAAGTTTCAAGTTGTGTGTGTCCTGCTACTCTTACTACGCCACTAAAGTCTCAAGTTGTGTGTGTCCTACTACTCTTACTACGCCACTGAAGTCTCAAGTTGTGTGGGTCCTACTACTCCTACTACGCCACTGAAGTCTCAAGTTGTGTGGGTCCTACTACTCCTACTACGCCACTGAAGTCTCAAGTAGTGTGTGTGTGTTCTACTACTCCTACTACGTCACTGAAATCTCAAGTTGTGTGTGTGTGTGTGTCCTACTATTCCTACTACGTCACTGAAATCTCAAATAGTGTGTGTGTGTCCTACTACTCCCACTACGTCACTGAAGTCTCAAGTAGTGTGTGTGTCCTACTACTCCTACTACGTCACTGAAGTCTCAAGTAGTGTGTGTGTGTCCTACTACTCCTACTATGTCACTGAAATCTCAAGTAGTGTGTGTGTGTCCTACTACCTCCTACTACGTCACTGAAATCTCAAGTTGTGTGTGTGTGTCCTACTACTCTTACTACGTCACTGAATTTTCAAGTTGTGTGTGTCCTACTACTCCTACTATGTCACCGAAGTCTCAAGTAGTGTGTGTGTGTGTGTTCTACTACTCCTACTACGTCACTGAAATCTCAAGTTGTGTGTGTGTGTGTCCTACTATTCCTACTACGTCACTGAAATCTCAAATAGTGTGTGTGTGTCCTACTACTACTACTACTCCTACTACGTCACCGAAATCTCAAGTAGTGTGTGTGTCCTACTACTGCTACTACGTCACTGAAGTCTCAAGTAGTGTGTGTGTGTTCTACTACTCCTACTATGTCACTGAAATCTCAAGTAGTGTGTGTGTGTCCTACTACCTCCTACTACGTCACTGAAATCTCAAGTTGTGTGTGTGTGTCCTACTACTCCTACTACGTCAATGAAGTCTCAAGTAGTGTGTGTGTGTCCTATTACTCCTAATACGTCACTAAATTATCAAGTTGTGTGTGTCCTATTACTCCTAAAAAGTCACTAATTTCTCAAGTTGTATGTATCCTACTACTCCTACTACGTCACTGAGGTCTCAAGTTGTGTGGGTGTCCTACTACTCTTACTACGTCACTTAATTCTCAAGTTGTGTGTGTCCTACTACTCCTACTACGTCACTGAAGTCTCAAGTTGCGTGTGTCCTACTACTCTTTCTACTATTACTACTCCTACTACGTCACTGAAGTCTCAAGTTGTGTGGGTGTCCTACTAATTTTACTACGTCACTGAATTCTCAAGTTGTGTGGGTGTCCTACTACTCCCTCTACTCCTACTACTCCTACTACGTCACTGAAGTCTTAAGTTGTGTGGGTGTCCTACTACTCCCTCTACTTCTACTACTCTTACAACGTCACTGAAGTCTCAAGTTGTGTGGGTGTCCTACTACTCCCTCTACTCCTACTACTCCTACTACGTCACTGAAGTCTTAAGTTGTGTGGGTGTCCTACTACTCCCTTTACTCCTACTACTCTTACTACGTCACTGAAGTCTTAAGTTGTGTGGATGTCCTACTACTCCCTCTACTCCTACTACTCTTACTACGTCACTGAAGTCTTAAGTTGTGTGGGTGTCCTACTACTCCCTCTACTCCTACTACGTCACTGAAGTCTTAAGTTGTGCGGATGTCCTACTACTCCCTCTACTCCTACTACTCTTACTACGTCACTGAAGTCTTAAGTTGTGTGGGTGACCTACTACTCTCTCTACTCCTACTACTCTTACTACGCCACTGAAGTCTCATGTTGTGTGTGTCCTACTACTCCCTCTACTCCTACTACGTCACTGAAGTCTCAAGTTGTGTGGGTCCTACTACTCCTACTACGCCACTGAAGTCTCAGGTTGTGTGGGTCCTACTACTCTTACTACGCCACTGAAGTCTCAAGTTGTGTGGGTCCTACTACTCTTACTACGCCACTGAAGTTTCAAGTTGTGTGGGTCCTACTACTCCTACTATTCCTACTACGCCACTGAAGTTTCAAGTTGTGTGTGTCCTACTACTCTTACTACGCCACTGAAGTCTCAAGTTGTGTGTGTCCTAATACTCTTACTACGCCACTGAAGTCTCAAGTTGTGTGGGTCCTACTACTCCTACTACGCCACTGAAGTCTCAAGTTGTGTGGGTCCTACTACTCCTACTACGCCACTGAAGTCTCAAGTTGTGTGTGTCCTACTACTCCTACTACGCCACTGAAGTCTCAAGTTGTGTGGGTCCTACTACTCATACTACGCCACTGAAGTCTCAAGTTGTGTGGGTCCTACTACTGTTACTACGCCACTGAAGTCTCATGTTGTGTGGGTCCTACTACTCTTACTACGCCACTGAAGTCTCAAGTTGTGTGTGTCCTACTACTCCCTCTACTCCTACTACTCCTACTACGCCACTGAGGTCTCAAGTTGTGTGTGTCCTACTACTCCCTCTACTCCTACTACTCCTACTACGCCACTGAAGTCTCAAGTTGTGTGGGTCCTACTACTCCCTCTACTCCTACTACTCCTACTACGCCACTGAGGTCTCATGTTGTGTGTGTCCTACTACTCCTACTACGCCACTGAATTCTCAAGTTGTGCGGGTCCTACTACTCCCTCTACTCCTACTACTCCTACTGCGCCACTGAAGTCTCAAGTTGTGTGTGTCCTACTACTCCTACTATTCCTACTACTCCTACTACTCCTACTTCTCCTACTACTCCTACTTCTCCTACTACTCCTACTACTCCTACTACTCCTACTACTCCTACTTCTCCTACTACTCCTACTTCTCCTACTACTCCTACTACTCCTACTACTCCTACTACTCCTACTACTCCTACTACACCTACTACTCCTATTACTCCTACTACTCCTACTACTCCTACTACTCCTACTTCTCCTACTACTCCTACTACTCCTACTACTCCTACTACTCCTACTACTCCTACTACTCCTACTTCTCCTACTACTCCTACTACTCCTACTACTCCTACTTCTCCTACTACTCCTACTACTCCTACTTCTCCTACTACTCCTACTACTCCTACTTCTCCTACTACTCCTACTACTCCTACTTCTCCTACTACTCCTACTACTCCTACTTCTCCTACTACTCCTACTACTCCTACTACTCCTACTACTCCTACTACTCCTACTACTCCTACTACTCCTACTTCTCCTACTACTCCTACTAAGTGACTCTCGGCTGTGAGAAGATCTGATAACGCGACGTATCGAACATGTTAGCACTCCGGCGTGACTTATTTGCTGTGTAGATGACTGCATGATTTATTAGTTGTGCTGATTGAATTATGTGCCAAGCTGAATTCCTTGATTTAATTAGGGAGCCGCGATAGCTCAGTGGTTAGTGAACTGGACTACAAGGACAAAAGGTAGGGTTCGATCTCATCCAGCCTTTAATGGGTACTGGATTTTTTCTGGGAAAGTAAAGCGGCACGGGCGTAATACCGACCACATTACCCCAAAAATCATGTGCCGAAGGTCTGTCGAATTTGTGGTCACTAACACCATATTCCCTATACGCCACTTGGCATGCCGGGGGTTCTTTACTTTTACTTTGCATTGATTTAATTACGTTAATAACTGAATTCATTGATTTAATTACGTTAATAACTGAATTCCTTGATTTAATTACGTTGATAACTGAATTCCTTGATTTAATTACGTTAATAACTGAATTCATTGATTTAATGACGTGAATAACTGAATTCCTTGATTTAATTACGTTGATAACTGAATTAATTGATTTAATTACGTGGATAACTGAATTCATTGATTTAATTATGTTAATAACTGAATTCCTTGATCTAATTACGTGAATAACTGAATTCCTTGATTTAATTACGTGACAAATTAGTGCACTCGGTTACGTGACTGATTGGTATTGTAACATGTTTCCTAGGGATGGACTACTTTTACGTGTATACGTGATGGTGTATGTAGACACCTGTAGGTGATGGTATGTGTAGGCACCAGCACGTGTAGCCACCTGAACGTATAAACACTTGCACTTGGTGGTATGTGTAGACATCTATACGTATAGATACTTGCACATGGAGATATGTGTAGACACCTAAACGTGTAGATACTTGCACATGGGAGTATGTGTAGACACTTGCACGTAGTGGTATGTGTAGGCATATGTACGTGTAGGCACCTGAACGAGGTGGTATGTGTAGATACATGTACGAGTAGGCGCCTTGGCGAGTAGACACTTGCACGTGGTGATATGTGCAGGCTCATATACGTGTAGACACCTGCACGTGGTGGTACGTGTAGACACCTGTACGTGGTGGTATGTGTACCCACCTGTACGAGCAGGTACCCGTACGCGACAGTACTTGTAGATGTGTGCACGTTGTGGTTTGCGAAGGCACCTGCACGTGGTGGTACGTGTAGGCACCTGCACGTGGTGGTACGTGTAGACACATGTACGTGTATTCATATGTATGCGGTACGTGATGATATACATAGGCACCAAAACGTGGCGGTACGTGTAGGCTCCTGTACGTGTAGGCACAGGTACACACTTGAACCGCTGTTTGGGACTAGTAATGCGTCTCTAATATTATCTCGATTACGCTACACGCCCAATTAGGAGGTTATCTCGCTATTTTAACTTGTTGATGTAACTGGCCGGTTACGTTAGCAGAGAACTGTTTACGTGACCAGAGACCTGTTTACGTGAACGGCAGGAAAAAACCACAGCTAATATCACGATTGGCTGTGAGTAAACGTACTGGTTGTGTCGATCTGTTCACGTGACCGACCACGTGTCTATGTCGGCTTGGCCGTGTTTAGCCGGCCGTCCACATGGTAGTAATGGTTGCCTTGCTTTTTTAAGAGCTGAGTGGATCTGGTCACGTGAGGTCTGCGTCTGCCCGACTTCGGCACTTGACATCTGTGTGGGGGTGTATGTAAATCAGTTCACGTGATAGACCTCGTGATCTTCTTCATTTGAGTGGCAGTGTGGGTCTCATGAAATAACAGGCTATGAGCACCTTATGAAATAACGAGCTGTAATGAGCTTATGAAGTAACGACCGTGAGAATTGCCACCAATGAACAAAACTCTGTACACAAGTTACTCCTCCGGTTGATGTGATGACCATCATGGTAAGATAACAGACTCGCGGTGGCTCCATAAACTGGCGCTGTTGATGTGATGACCATCATGGTAAGATAACAGACTCGCTGTGGCTCCATAAACTGGCGCTGTTGATGTGATGACCATCATGGTAAGATAACAGACTCGCGGTGGGGTGGCTCCATAAACTGGCGCTGTTGATGTGATGACCATCATGGTAAGATAACAGACTCGCGGTCTCTCCATAAACTGGCGCTGTTGATGTGATGACCATCATGGTAAGATAACAGACTCGCGGTGGGGTGGCTCCATAAACTGGCGCTGTTGATGTGATGACCATCATGGTAAGATAACAGACTCGCGGTGGGGTGGCTCCATAAACTGGCGCTGTTGATGTGATGACCATCATGGTAAGATAACAGACTCGCGGTGGGGTGGCTCCATAAACTGCCACTGTTGATGTGATGACCATAATGGTAAGATAACAGACTCGCGGTCTCTCCATAAACTGCCACTGTTGATGTGATGATCATCATGGTAAGATAACAGACTCGCGGTGGGGTGGCTCCATAAACTGGCGCTGTTGATGTGATGACCATCATGGTAAGATAACAGACTCGCGGTCTCTCCATAAACTGGCGCTGTTGATGTGATGACCATCATGGTAAGATAACAGACTCGCGGTCTCTCCATAAACTGGCGCTGTTGATGTGATGACCATCATGGTAAGATAACAGACTCGCGGTGGGGTGGCTCCATAAACTGGCGCTGTTGATGTGATGACCATCATGGTAAGATAACAGACTCGCGGTCTCTCCATAAACTGGCGCTGTTGATGTGATGACCATCATGGTAAGATAACAGACTCGCGGTGGGGTGGCTCCATAAACTGCCACTATTGATGTGATGACCATCATGGTAAGATAACAGACTCGCGGTGGCTCCATAAACTGCCGCTGTTGATGTGATGAACATCATGGTAAGATAACAGACTCGCGGTGGGGTGGCTCCATAAACTGGCGCTGTTGATGTGATGACCATCATGGTAAGATAACAGACTCGCGGTGGGGTGGCTCCATAAACTGGCGCTGTTGATGTGATGACCATCATGGTAAGATAACAGACTCGCGGTGGGGTGGCTCCATAAACTGCCGCTGTTGATGTGATGACCATCATGGTAAGATAACAGACTCGCGGTGGCTCCATAAACTGGCGCTGTTGATGTGATGACCACTCCCCGAGTTCTGCTACAGATATGCGTTGTCGTTGTGACAGTAATAGGACTCTCGGTACAAGAGAAATCCATTGGCGTTTTCTCTGTCGTTTTTACACTCCCCGCGAATGTCTTTGTCGTTGGGAAAATCCACGCCGTTTTCTCTGACGAAAGATTGTCTTTGTCCATTTGTGGTGAAGCGATGAAGCTGGAGAGACGGAGCTGAGAACACGATGGACTGTGAATCTGTTCGTCGCCTGGAGAACTGCCGTCTAATTTCATTTCGGAATTTCCTGCCACTGAGACAGTACAGGTAGAAGTTGAAGGTGTTATTACAGTACATTATAATGCTGACCACAGCCCAGGCCAGCTCCACGCGCGCCGCTCCAACAGACGTTGCCATAGCTACTCTAGCTCCCCCGCCTCGTTCCCACATATTAAACACACAAGTCGGTGACGTAGTCAACAAGAAAAGCGCACTGAGACAAACGAGAATAACTGTCATAGAAGATGCTCGCCTTCTGCGGAGGTTGGCGCTCTTATCTGATGTCAAGTTTAGTTCTGCGGCTGTCCTCAGTGACAGGAATGTCTTCCAGATGATGATGATGTTTCCTAATATCACCAGAATAAATGGGATAAGTGATAAGAGAACTAAGTCCACCAACGGATACAAATCATGAATGAAGAATTCGTACTGTTTGTTGGTGGCTTCACAGACTAGCGTCCCGTTAGCCTGTCCTCTAATCAGTGTCAGCCCAAACAGGAAGTGCGACTGCATGAAGAGCTGGAAGATGACGATGAAGGCGATAAGGAAGCAGGCCCGGCGTTTCGTACAGAAGGTGTTCACTCGATGAGGCAAGCAGGCAGAACAGGTCCGCTCTAGAGTCAGGAAAACCAGCAACCACGCTGAGATGTAGAGGGCCACATACACCATCCAGGTATGGGCCTTACACAGTAGCGTGTTCTGGTTGCGGAGGTCGATGCCAAAGGTGAAGAACACCCACCACCTGAGGAGCCCGGTATAGAGCACGCACAAGTCAGAGATGGCTAGGGCTCTCAGGTATACATGCATGGATGTACGACCTAGGCGAAGTGTGCGCAACATCAGCAAGATAAGGATGTTGCCGACGGTGCCAAACAGAAACAGCAGCACGGGGCATACCTGACAAGGAAAATATAGAACGTGTGTTACTTGTAGGTGGAAGACTGGTATGTTGTTTGGGAGCAAGCTATGTTTCGTGTGAAGATGGACCACAGAAATAACAAACTTGCTGTTTAATAGCAATATTCTACCAGGAGAAATTACACAAATCTAACTACATTTTAGCTGTCTAATGATATCTTTGTGCTGACTAGTGATATCTTTGTGCTGACTAATGATATCTTTGTGCTGACTAATGATATCTTTGTGCTGACTAATGATATCTGTGTGCTGACTAATGATATCTTTGTTCTGACTAGTGATATCTTTGTGCTGACCAGTGATATCTGTGTGCTGACTAATTATATCTTTGTGCTGACTAATTATATCTTTGAGCTGACTAATTATATCTTTGTGCTGACTAATTATATCTTTGTGCTGACTAATTATATCGTTGTGCTGACTAATGATATCTTTGTGCTGACTAATGATATCTTTGTGCTGACTAATTATATCTTTGAGCTGACTAATGATATCTTTGTGCTGACTAATTATATCTTTGAGCTAGCTAATGATATCTTTGTGCTGACTAATGATATATTTGTACTGACTAATGATATCTTTGACTGATTAATGATTTCTTTGAGCTTATTAATAAGGCAAACAGAACAGTAAGATAGAACACAGAAACAGTTTACATTATTGGGCATTCCTACAACTATTTCAACATTGTATCAACCAAGATGGCGTAGAGGTACCGCCCTCTCTGTCTGTGCCAGGGCAACAAAATTATTTCCATTCCAGCCACAGACTACTTCCGGATTAGGAATATCTTCTCCGTTCTCTCCCCTGTTTGAAGTTGTTAGATATTAATGTCGATATTTGAGGAACGTAATTCACGATTGTCTAGAAACTGTCAAATATCTTGTCAGAGCAGTCCCAGAATATTAGAATTTGTTTTAACTTGAAGTGTGCACACTGCTGGACATATAACAAGTTTTACATCACTTAGGCATTCGTTACAGGAACATAGATTATTGAATTTATGTATGAATTTCTAATAATATATATATATATATATATATATATATATATATATATATATATATATATATAATGTCCCGTGTCCTTATCTTCATGATGTGCCGCACCGACTAGCGTAGGCGATCATGCCCTTCCATAAATCTGTGTTCACAATACATCGTATCAACTCTGATGTTGACTGTTTACTGTACCCCAACATCAAGTTTTTTATCTTTTCTCTTTGCTTTTGCGATCTCTCTTTCCTTGTATTTTTCCAGTTGTAGCGATGTTTTTTCCCCAACTTATTTATATTGTGTAATTTTTAAAATGTTTTGAAGAGCTTTCTTGTTGTGTCGGCCTCTTTGATGATTTCCTCGTTGGTCTTGTGTTCAGATCGTAATATGAAAATATCAGTTTGACCCTTCTGAGGAAGTTTTACATACGTCATGTCTACGTGAATGTGGGTCAAGGAATTTCCAGTTATCCCTCAGGGTTTTCCTGACCATGGTTTTCTTTCTCTATAAATTTCCATTAAAAGACTCTGGGTTCTTTATTTAGCTTTTTCTATACTTCTGAACTTAGCAAAATGATCGGATTATTTGTTACTATTTCGTGCAGACTAGGCTCACATTGCCTACATTTTAATGGACGTTTGTTGCAAGTTAACATTATTATTGTCAAATGTTAAAGAGATTTACATACAGGACAAGATTAGAGAAGATGGTCGCGTACTAGTTCAAACTGGTCACAGACTAGATCATGTTGGTCACAGTCTAGATTATGTTGATCACAGACTAGATCATGTTGGTCACAGACTAGATTATGTACCAGATCACGTTGGTCACAGACTAGATCATGTTGGTCACAGACTAGATTATGTACCAGATCATGTTGGTCACAGACTAGATCATGTTGGTCTCAGACTAGATTATGTACCAGATCATGTTGGTCACAGACTAGATCATGTTGGTCTCAGACTAGCTCACGACGGTTATAGACTAGTTCGTGATTTTTAAAGACCATCTCATGGTGGTCTCAGACTACAGACTAGTTCATGATTTTTAAAGACTATCTCATGGTGGTCTCAGACTACAGACTAGTTCATGATTTTTAAAGACTATCTCATGGTGATCTCAGAGTACAGACTAGTTCATGATTTTTAAAGACTATCTCATGGTGGTCTCAGACTACAGACTAGTTCCTGATTTTTAAAGACTATCTCATGGTGATCTCAGAGTACAGACTAGTTCATGATTTTTAAAGACTATCTCGTGGTGGTCTCAGACTACAGACTAGTTCCTGATTTTTAAAGACTATCTCATGGTGATCTCAGAGTACAGACTAGTTCATGATTTTTAAAGACTATCTCATGGTGGTCTCAGACTACAGACTAGTTCATGATTTTTAAAGACTATCTCATGGTGGTCTCAGACTACAGACTAGTTCATGATTTTTAAAGACTATCTCATGGTGGTCTCAGACTACAGACTAGTTCATGATTTTTAAAGACTATCTCATGGTGGTCTCAGACTACAGACTAGTTCATGATTTTTAAAGACTATCTCATGGTGATCTCAGACTACAGACTAGTTCATGATTTTTAAAGACCATCTCATGGTGGTCTCAGAGTACAGACTAGTTCATGATTTTTAAAGACTATCTCATGGTGGTCTCAGACTACAGACTAGTTCATGATTTTTAAAGACTATCTCATGGTGGTCTCAGACTACAGACTAGTTCCTGATTTTTAAAGACTATCTCATGGTGGTCTCAGACTACAGACTAGTTCATGATTTTTAAAGACTATCTCATGGTGATCTCAGACTACAGACTAGTTCATGATTTTTAAAGACCATCTCATGGTGGTCTCAGAGTACAGACTAGTTCATGATTTTTAAAGACTATCTCATGGTGATCTCAGAGTACAGACTAGTTCATGATTGTTAAAGACCATCTCATGGTGGTCTCAGACAACAGACTAGTTCGTGATTTTTAAAGACTATCTCATGGTGGTCTCAGAGTACAGACTAGTTCATGATTTTTAAAGACTATCTCATGGTGGTCTCAGACTACAGACTAGTTCATGATTTTTAAAGACTATCTCATGGTGGTCTCAGAGTACAGACTAGTTCATGATTGTTAAAGACCATCTCATGGTGGTCTCAGACAACAGACTAGTTCGTGATTTTTAAAGACTATCTCATGGTGGTCTCAGAGTACAGACTAGTTCATGATTGTTAAAGACCATCTCATGGTGGTCTCAGACAACAGACTAGTTCGTGATTTTTAAAGACTATCTCATGGTGGTCTCAGAGTACAGACTAGTTCATGATTTTTAAAGACTATCTCATGGTGGTTTCAGAGTACAGACTAGTTCATGATTTTTAAAGACTATCTCATGGTGATCTCAGACTACAGACTAGTTCATGATTGTCAAAAACTATCTCATGGTGGTCTCAAACTAGTTCATGATTGTTAAAGACTATCTCATGATGATCTCAGACTATCAGACTAACCATTTGGTCACACTCTAGCCCGTTGGTCACATAAAAAAATATACTGATCTTAAACAACTCATAGGAAAGACATGAGAAGAATAGTTCACACATGTCGCCAAACTAAATACATCAGTGCAGGCCCTTGTCGACTAACAGCTTGCCATGCCCTGCAAGAGCGCCTTCTCAACGATGTTTTGATATTCATTGACAGAAGTATGGTTCGCGTCCGCCATTTTCTTCCAGTGTTTTTCCGCCTGTCAATCAAACATTGTCGACATGCCAGGCACTGCCCTGACCTATTAACCTTGACATCCACGACATATCTGTTAGAGGCTGAAGGTCATAGAAGCAAGAGTTGTGTCCACATGTTGAGGTTGCGGCTGTGGCCCCTGACATTTGCATGTGTCGGTGTTTTCGATGTTTACGTCCAAGGCGGCCATCTTTGAGTGTCAAGCTCACACGTCGCTCTCATGTTGCTCTCAACATCTCCTCGTAGAATTGTGGGCGTTCATTTCCGCAAAGCGCCTCGTCTTGACATGAAAACATCAACATTGTGAGGGGAAACATCAACATTGTGGGAAGTGGGTTAAATCAATATTCTTGATCAAGAAAACACTAAAATATTGTTGCAATAAACATCAAAGTGAAACAGGAAGTTCCTTCATGTGCCCACAAAATGAAGGCGGGCCACACAATTAATGACTTGTTTCATGCGGGCCTTCTAGCCCTTGGCGATGCTGATAACAGGTAATCTGTTGATATGTTTGGGAGTAGGGGAGGCGTATGGTTGATAAACAGAAGATATTTGTTGATGTACTACTGGGTCTGGGGAGCCGTGACAGCTCAGTTGTTAGAGAACTGGACTACAAAGGACAAGATGTAGGGTTCGATCACAATCGACAGCTTTCGGGTTCACTCAGCCTTAAATGAGTACCGGATTTTTTTCTGGGAAAATAAAGCGGCACAGGCGTAATACTGACCACATTACCCACAAATAATGTGCTGAAGGCCTGTAAAATGGATGGTCACTAACACCATATTCCCTATACGCCACTTGGCGTGACGGGGGTACTTTACTTTTTTTTTAACTACTGGGTCTGATCAGGATATGAACACGGGAGGTCACTAACTAAAGTGATAGAAGAGTAGAGGAAATACGTGTTCCCTGGCAGGAAAGAGGTTATAGGAGGTGATGGAACCTGGTGAGGACTTTATAAGTGGCTAGCTAGAAGAGAGGGAGGTGTGAAGAGAGGGAGGTGTGAAGAGAGGGAGGCGAGAAGAGAGGGAGGTGTGAAGAGAGGGAGGTGTGAAGAGAGGGGGGCGTGAAGAGAGGGAGGTGTGAAGAGAGTGAGGTGTGAAGAGAGGGGGGCGTAAAGAGAGGAAGGCGAGAAGAGAGGGAGGTGTGAAGAGAGGGAGGCGAGAAGAGAGGGAGGTGTGAAGAGAGGGAGGCGAGAAGAGAGGGAGGCGAGAAGAGAGGGAGGCGAGAAGAGAGGGAGGCGAGAAGAGAGTGAGGTGTGAAGAGAGGGGGGCGTAAAGAGAGGTAGGCGAGAAGAGAGGGAGGTGTAAAGTGAGGGAGGCGAGAAGTGAGGGAGGCGAGAAGAGAGGGAGGTGTGAAGAGAGGGATGCGTAAAGTGAGGGAGGCGAGAAGAGAGGGAGGTGTGAAGAGAGGGATGCGTAAAGTGAGGGAGGCGAGAAGTGAGGGAGGCGAGAAGAGTAAACTTTGACTGATGATGTTAATGAAGAACACGTACACATAACGTGATTAACAAGAATGGCCTGTACACAGAAAAGGATAGTGACAAATGTGAAATGTACACAGAAAAATATTGTGACAAATATGGCGTGTACACAATAAAAGGTAGTGACAAATATGGCGTGTACACAGTAAAAGATTGTGACAAATATGACGTGTACACAGTAAAAGGTAGTGACAAATATGGCGTGTACACAGTAAAAGTAGTGACAAATATGGCGTGTACACAGTAAAAGGTAATGACAAATATGGCGTGTACACAGTAAAAGGTAGTGACAAATATAGCGTGTACACAGTAAAAGGTAGTGACAAATATGGCGTGCACACAGTAAAAGGTAGTGACAAATATTGTGTGTACACAGTAAAAGGTAGTGACAAATATGGCGTGTACACAGTAAAAGGTAGTGACAAATATGACGTGTACACAGTAAAAGGTAGTGACAAATATGACGTGTACACTGTAAAAGATTGTGACAAATATGGCGTGTACACAGTAAAAGGTAGTGACAAATATGACGTGTACACAGTAAAAGGTAGTGACAAATATGACGTGTACACAGTAAAAGGTAGTGACAAATATGGTGTGTACACAGTAAAAGGTAGTGACAAATATGACGTGTACACAGTAAAAGGTAGTGACAAATATGGTGTGTACACAGTAAAAGATAGTGACAAATATGGCGTTTATACAGTAAAAGGTAGTGACAAATATGGCGTGTACACAGTAAAAGGTAGTGACAAATATGACGTGTACACTGTAAAAGGTAGTGACAAATATGGCGTGTAAACAGTAAAAGGTAGTGACAAATATGGCGTGTACACAGTAAAAGGTAGTGACAAATATGGCGTGTACACAGTAAAAGGTAGTGACAAATATGGCGTGTACACAGTAAAAGGTAGTGACAAATATGGCGTGTACACAGTAAAAGGTAGTGACAAATATGACGTGTACACTGTGAAAGGTAGTGACAAATATGACGAACCATCATCATCGGGTGTCATCTTCGCAACGAAAGTTGGCTACCATGGATCGCCATTCTACTCTGTTTCTTGCTTTGATGGTGCAGGCTGACATAGATTGATTTGTCCATCTTTTGATGTTACTCGTCCATGTTAGTCTTGGTCTGCCTCTGCCTCTTTTACCTTGTATTTTCCCCTCCAGGATTACTTTTAGTAGGCTGTTGTGTCTTTTAACATGCCCCAACAATCGCATTTGTCTTGTTTGAATTGTGCTTAGTAGTTCTCTTTTCATTTTTAGTTGTTTTAAGACTTCTTCGTTTGTTTTATTTTCCTTCCATCCAACTCTACCTATTCTTCTATATATCCACATTTCAAAGACTTCAATTCTCTGTTCTGTTTTCTTGTCTAATGTCCATGTTTCTGCACCATATAGGAATATTGAGAAGATGTAACATTTTGCTATTCTTAGTATTAGCCCTGGTGTTATCTGTTTTGATGTTAGTATATTTTTCATGGCATTGAAATTGCTTTTTGTCATTCCTATTCTTTTGTTTATTTCAGTTGTACATATTCCATCACTGGTTATAGCATGTCCAAGGTAGTTGTAGTTCTGAACTGTCTCCAGGTCTATTCCTTTAATTTTGATATCCACTTGTGGGTTTTGAGTATTTTCTTTGTTTTTAATCATAGTTGTAGTGTTTTTGATATTCATATCTAATCCATATTTATTGCTTGTCATGTTTATTTAATTAAGCAATTGTTGTAGGTCTTTAGGATTTTCTGCTAGTAGTACAGTATCATCAACATATCTTAGGTTATTGATTATCTTTCCATTAACGCTTAGGCCTGGCATCTCTGTGATGTTATTTTAAATAAATTTGATCAATGAATAGATTGAACAAGCTTGGTGATAGGATGCATCCCTGTCTTACTCCTCTTTTTATATCAATGGGTGTAGAGTTCTCTTTGTTACACTTTATTTTTGCTGTTTGCTTCCAGTATAGATTACGTATTAGTCGTACGTCTGTGTCATCTAGATGTATCTCTTTTAATCTTTAAGTCGTTTGTGGTGTATTCAATCAAAAGCTTTGGTGTAGTCTATGAAGCAGGCATATATTGGTTTGTTTACTTCTGTGTATTTTTCGATTAATGTTCTCATGCAGAATATGGCTTCTTCTGTCCCACTATTTTTCCTAAATCCAAATTGCTGTTCATCTAATTCAGTATTGATTTTATTATGAATCCTTACTTGTATAACTTTTAGCATGATTTTTTAAAACATGGCTCGTTATGCTTATTGTTCTAGAATCACTGCATTCAACTGCACCATTCCAATATGACGATACACCAATATGACGAGTACACAGTTGAATTTTGTGACAAATATGGCATGTACACAGCAAATATGGCGTCTACAAAGGTGACCATATTTTTGAAACACTAATCCGGGACAGATTAATTTGACTTAAATTATCCATCAATAAAATGAAATGTCTTCTGTCTTTTTCAAGTGAATAATACATATATACAAGTCTGTGACGGTGGATGGGGCGGAAAAGTCAGCAATGACCAACGGCCCAGAAAGCGAAAACAGCAAAGTGTGTGGTACACAAGAGGCATGTTCAGGACACGAAAGACGAATGTTTGCTGACCACCGTGAAAGAGATTGGAGCATCATCATGCACTAGTCCAGAGAAAGCCATGGAGAGGAATTCGAACTTATGTCGGAAGAAAGATCTTAAAATAAGTACTTGGAATGTTAGGACTCTATATCAAGAAGGGAAATTGGAAAATCTGATTCAAGAAGCAGAACTAAGAAGACTAATATGTAATCTATACTGGGAGCAAACAGCAATAATAAAATATAACAAAGAGAACTCTACACCCATTGATAGAAAAAGAGGAGTAAGACAAGGATGCATCCTATCACCAAGCTTGTTCAATCTATACACTGAGCAAATCTTTAAAAACATCACAGAGATGCCAGGCCTACACATTAATGGACAGATAATCAATAACCTAAGATATGCTGATGATACTGTACTACTAGCAGAAAATCCTAGAGATCTACAACAATTACTTAATGAAAAAACATAAAAAGCAAAAAATAATACTAGATATGAATATCAAAAAGACTAAAACTATGATCATAAACAAAGAAAATACTCAAAACCCACAAGTGGATATCAAAATTGAAGGAATAGACCTGGAGACAGTTCAGAACTACAACTACCTTGGACAAACTATAACCAGTGATGGAAAATGTACAACTGAAATAAACAAATGAATAGAAATGACAAAAAGTAATTTTAATTTTACGAAGAGCATACTAATATTAAAACAAATAACACCAATGATAGATTGTCACTCACTTGTCCATAATCTAAACTAAACAGAAGATAGCTTGCCATCCACTTGTCCATAATCTAAACTAAACAGAAGATAGCTTGCCATCCACTTGTCCATAATCTAAACTAAACAGAAGATAGCTTGCCATCCACTTGTCCATAATCTAAACTAAACAGAAGATAGCTTGCCATCCACTTGTCCATAATCTATACTAAACAAAAGATAGCTTGTCACTCACTTTTCCATAACCTATACTAAACAGAAGATAGCTTGTCACTCACTTTTCCATAATCTATACTAAACAGAAGATAGCTTGCCATCCACTTGTCCATAATCTAAACTAAACAGAAGATAGCTTGCCATCCACTTGTCCATAATCTAAACTAAACAGAAGATAGCTTGCCATCCACTTGTCCATAATCTATACTAAACAGAAGATAGCTTGCCATCCACTTGTCCATAATCTATACTAAACAAAAGATAGCTTGTCACTCACTTTTCCATAATCTATACTAAACAGAAGATAGCTTGTCACTCACTTTTCCATAATCTATACTAAACAGAAGATAGCTTGTCACTCACTTTTCCATAATCTATACTAAACAGAAGATAGCTTGTCACTCACTTTTCCATAATCTATACTAAACAGAAGATAGCTTGTCACTCACTTGTCCATAATTTATACTAAACAGAAGATAGCTTGTCACTCACTTTTCCATAATTTATACTAAACAGAAGATAGCTTGTCACTCACTTTTCCATAATTTATACTAAACAGAAGATAGCTTGTCACTCACTTGTCACATCATCTATACCGAACTTAAGATAGCTTGTCACTCATTTGTCCATAATTTATACTAAACAGAAGATAGCTTGTCACTCATTTGTCACATTATCTATACTAAACAGAAGATAGCTTGTCACTCACTTGTCACATCATCTATACCGAACTTAAGATAGCTTGTCACTCATTTGTCCATAATTTATACTAAACAGAAGATAGCTTGTCACTCATTTGTCACATTATCTATACTAAACAGAAGATAGCTTGCCATCCACTTGTCCATAATCTATACTAAACAAAAGATAGCTTGTCACTCACTTTTCCATAATCTATACTAAACAGAAGATAGCTTGTCACTCACTTTTCCATAATCTATACTAAACAGAAGATAGCTTGTCACTCACTTTTCCATAATCTATACTAAACAGAAGATAGCTTGTCACTCACTTGTCCATAATTTATACTAAACAGAAGATAGCTTGTCACTCACTTGTCACATCATCTATACCGAACTTAAGATAGCTTGTCACTCATTTGTCCATAATTTATACTAAACAGAAGATAGCTTGTCACTCATTTGTCACATTATCTATACTAAACAGAAGATAGCTTGTCACTCACTTGTCACATCATCTATACCGAACTTAAGATAGCTTGTCACTCATTTGTCCATAATTTATACTAAACAGAAGATAGCTTGTCACTCATTTGTCACATTATCTATACTAAACAGAAGATAGCTTGTCACTCACTTGTCCATAATTTATACCAAACAGAAGATAGCTTGTCACTCACTTTTCCATAATCTATACTAAACAAAAGATAGCTTGTCACTCACTTGTCCATAATTTATACTAAACAGAAGATAGCTTGTCACTCACTTTTCCATAATCTATACTAAACAAAAGATAGCTTGTCACTCACTTGTCCATAATCTATACTAAACAAAAGATAGCTTGTCACTCACTTTTCCATAATCTATACTAAACAGAAGATAGCTTGTCACTCACTTTTCCATAATCTATACTAAACAGAAGATAGCTTGTCACTCACTTTTCCATAATTTATACTAAACAGAAGATAGCTTGTCACTCACTTGTCACATCATCTATACCGAACTTAAGATAGCTTGTCACTCATTTGTCCATAATTTATACTAAACAGAAGATAGCTTGTCACTCACTTGTCCATAATTTATACTAAACAGAAGATAGCTTGTCACTCACTTGTCACATCATCTATACCGAACTTAAGATAGCTTGTCACTCACTTGTCCATAATTTATACTAAACAGAAGATAAGTTGTCACTCACTTGTCCATAATTTATACTAAACAGAAGATAGCTTGTGTCTCACTTGTCCATAATTTATACTAAACAGAAGATAGCTTGTCACTCACTTGTCCATAATCTATACTAAACAGAAGATAGCTTGTGTCTCACTTGTCCATAATTTATACTAAACAGAAGATAGCTTGTGTCTCACTTGTCCATAATTTATACTAAACAGAAGATAGCTTGTCATTCATTTGTCCATAATTTATACTAAACAGAAGATAAGTTGTCGCTCACTTGTCCCATAATTTATACCGAACTTAAGATAACTTGTTACTCACTTGTCACATAATCTATACGGGTCTTAAAATAGATTGTCACTCATTTGTTGTATAATCTATACCGAAACTAAAATAGTTTGTTACTCACTTGTTGCATAATCTATACTGAACTTAAGATAACTTGCCACTCTCTTCACTCTCTTGTTGCATAATCTATACTGAACTTAAGATAACTTGTCACTCTCATGTTGCATAATCTATACTGAACTTAAGATAACTTGTCACTCTCTTGTTGCATAATCTATACTGAACTTAAGATAACTTGTCACTCTCTTGTTGCATAATCTATACTGAACTTAAGATAACTTGTCACTCTCTTGTTGCATAATCTATACTGAACTTAAGATAACTTGTCACTCTCTTGTTGCATAATCTATACTGAACTTAAGATAACTTGTCACTCTCTTGTTGCATAATCTATACCGAACTTAAGACAACTTGTCACTCTCTTGTTGCATAATCTATACTGAACTTGAGACAACTTGTCACTCTCTTGTTGCATAATCTATACCGAACTTAAGACAACTTGTCACTCTCTTGTTGCATAATCTATACCGAACTTAAGACAACTTGTCACTCTCTTGTTGCATAATCTATACCGAACTTAAGACAACTTGTCACTCTCTTGTTGCATAATCTATACCGAACTTAAGACAACTTGTCACTCTCTTGTTGCATAATCTATACTGAACTTAAGATAGCTTGTCACTCTCTTGTTGCATAATCTATACTGAACTTAAGACAACTTGTCACTCTCTTGTTGCATAATCTATACTGAACTTAAGATAGCTTGCCATTCACGTGTTATATAATCTATACGAAATTGAAAGTTATTTGTTGCTCATATGTTACATAAACTACGCCAAACTGAAAGCAGCTTTTCACTCATTTGTCACAGAATCTACAACAAACTGACGATAGCTTTTCACTCATTTGTCACAGAATCTTTACCAAACTGAAGGTAACCCTTCGCTCATTTGTCACAGAATCTTTACCAAACTGAAGGTAACCTTTCGCTCATTTGTCACAGAATCTTTACCAAACTTAAGGTAACCTTTCGCTCATTTGTCACAGAATCTTTACCAAACTTAAGGTAACCTTTCGCTCATTTGTCACATAATCTTTACCAAACTGAAGGTAACCTTTCGCTCATTTGTCACATAATCTTTACCATAGTGAAGGTAACCTTTCACTCATTTGTCACATAATCTTTACCAAAGTGAAGGTAACTTTTCACTCATTTGTCACATAATATTTACCAAACTGAAGGTAACCTTTCGCTCATTTGTCACATAATCTACAACAAACTGAAGGTAACCTTTCACTCATTTGTCACATAATCTTTACCAAAGTGAAGGTAACCTTTCACTCATTTGTCACATAATCTTTACCAAAGTGAAGGTAACCTTTCGCTCATTTGTCACATAATCTTTACCAAACTGAAGGTAACCTTTCGCTCATTTGTCACATAATCTTTACCATAGTGAAGGCAGCTTGTTACTCATTTGTCACATAATCTTTACCAAACTGAAGGTAACCTTTCGCTCATTTGTCACATAATTTTTATCAAACTGAAGGTAACCTTTCGCTCATTTGTCACAGAATCTTTACCAAACTGAAGGTAACCTTTCGCTCATTTGTCACAGAATCTTTACCAAACTGAAGGTAACCTTTCGCTCATTTGTCACAGAATCTTTACCAAACTGAAGGTAACCTTTCGCTCATTTGTCACAGAATCTTTATCAAACTGAAGGTAACCTTTCGCTCATTTGTCACAGAATCTTTATCAAACTGAAGGTAACCTTTCGCTCATTTGTCACAGAATCTTTATCAAACGGAAGGTAACCTTTCGCTCATTTGTCACAGAATCTTTACCAAACTGAAGGTAACCTTTCGCTCATTTGTCACAGAATCTTTACCAAACTGAAGGTAACCTTTCGCTCATTTGTCACAGAATTTTTACCAAAGTGAAGGTAACTTGCGCTCATTTGTCACATAATCTTTACCAAAGTGAAGGTAGCTTGTTGCTCACCTGCCACATAATCTTTACCAAAGTGAAGGTAGCTTGTTACTCACCTGCCACAGAATTTTTACCATAGTGAAAGTAGCTTGTTACTCACCTGCCACATAATCTTTACCAAAGTGAAGGTAGCTTATTACTCACCTGCCACAGAATCTTTACCAAAGTGAAGGTAGCTTGTTACTCACCTGCCACATAATCTTTACCAAAGTGAAGGTAGCTTGTTACTCACCTGCCACAGGACCTCGGCGATCTTGTATTCAGTCTCGTTAGTTCCACGAGTGAGGTCAACTACTGTCATCGACGTCACACCTTCACCTGGAAGACCGAACTCTTGTGTGGAGGAGTGAGAGAACGCGTGAGACTCGTTCTGCTGGAATTGCTCAAACCTGCTGCAGTTTCTTGTTTTCCCTGCGCCATAGCACATCGTGCTCTTTGTTTGAAATTTTTAATAAAATACCAGACTGTTCTCACATAGTGGCAAGATTCATAGTCTGACCTTGGCAGCACATCTGGTCAGATGTTAGAGTTCATCCGGGTGACTTTCCGCGGAACATATTGACGTAATGGTGCGGTCTTCATCTAAATATAATCTGCGACCTTGATCCATCTGAAATACATAGAAATGTTCCCGTTAAAAAGTGGAACTCTGGTCTCCCTGTTAGGACCAGCAAAAACATAAAGCTTGTCTAGAGAACATAATCTTTAGACAGAGTATTAATTGAGTTATTGAGTTATTTGCGGGTCATCATCATTGCACTCCGAACATGTCCATAGGTGCTTAGATCCCCTCCTCAGCAATTCCCGCAGTGTCCAGCGACTGACGACTCCAGTTCTATGTTGTTTGATAAGTTTTCTTACACAGCCACTAAGTTTCTCATTTCTGGCTGCGCCTATCTTAACTCCCATCTCTTTCATCCGAAGAAGTGACGTGGATCTGTGTTTGTCGAAGTCCTGTGCTCTTCCCACATTTCGGAAGGAGAGTATTAATTACAGTGCACGAACTCCGTCGCTTCGAAAAGATCGATAATTTGAATAAGTATACGAGTGTTGTATTTATTTTAATTAACACCCGGGCAGGTGCATAAAGCCTCATTCTGTCGATCTGTAAATGATTTCCTTTGTGTCGTTGACTTGAATACGGGACTTAAATATTACTGTCCGCTTCCAATAGGACTAGTGGTTATATCTTGCGTGTGTCCCAAGCCCAGTTCATAGCACTAATACATGCTTGATACATACAAGCTAATCTTTGTTTGTGAGTGGAAGACTGACGGATTGACTGATTGACTAAAACACTGACTGATTGACTAATAGACTGACTGATTGACTATCTCATTTGAAAATCTCATTTGTCTTGTTTAAATTGTGTTTAGTAGTTCTCTTTTCGTTTTTAGTTGTTTTAAGACTTCATTGTTTATTTTTTTTTCTTTCAATCAAATTCCTCTTATTCTTGTATAAATGCATATTGAAAGACATGACATTATACGTTGCTCTAGTGAACTTAAGATAGCTTGTCATTCACTTGTTGCTTAATCTATACCGAACTTAAAATAGCTTGTCATTCACTTGTTGCATAATCTGTACCGAACTTAAAATAGCTTGTCATTCACTTGTTGCATAATCTGTACCGAACTTAAAATAGCTTGTCATTCATTTGTTGCTTAATCTGTACCGAACTTAAAATAGCTTGTCATTCACTTGTTGCTTAATCTGTACCGAACTTAACATAGCTTGTCATTCACTTGTTGCTTAATCTGTACCGAACTTAAAATAGCTTGTCATTCACTTGTTGCTTAATCTGTACCGAACTTAAAATAGCTTGTCATTCACTTGTTGCTTAATCTGTACCGAACTTAACATAGCTTGTCATTCACTTGTTGCATAATCTGTACTGAACTTAAAATAGCTTGTCATTCACTTGTTGCTTAATCTGTACCGAACTTAAAATAGCTTGTCATTCACTTGTTGCTTAATCTGTACCGAACTTAAAATAGCTTGTCATTCACTTGTTGCTTAATCTGTACCGAACTTAAAATAGCTTGTCATTCACTTGTTGCTTAATCTGTACCGAACTTTAAATAGCTTGTCATTCACTTGTTGCTTAATCTGTACCGAACTTTAAATAGCTTGTCATTCACTTGTTGCTTAATCTGTATCGAACTTAAAATAGCTTGTCACTCACTTGTTGCTTAATCTGTACCGAACTTAAATATCTTGTCATTCACTTGTTGCTTAATCTGTACTGAACTTAACATAGCTTGTCATTCACTTGTTGCATAATCTGTACTGAACTTAAAATAGCTTGTCATTCACTTGTTGCATAATCTGTACCGAACTTAAAATAGCTTGTCACTCACTTGTTGCTTATTCTGTACCGAACTTAAAATAGCTTGTCACTCACTTGTTGCTTATTCTGTACCGAACTTTAAATAGCTTGTCATTCACTTGTTGCATAATCTGTACCGAACTTAAAATAGCTTGTCACTCACTTGTTGCTTAATCTGTACCGAATCTATATCGATGCAAGGTCTTCTATTCAATGGAGGGAGAGAGCACCAACACATCTTTTCATGCGTTACCGTTGTAAAAGCCTGTTTGGATTGAATTACTGACTAAAGACTAATTGGTTGACTGACTAAAGACTAATTAATTTACAGACTCAAGACTAATTGATTTACTGACTAATGGCTAATTGATTTACTGACTAAAGACTAATTGATTTACTGACTAACGACTAATTGATTTACTGACTTAAGACTAATTGATTTACTGACAAGAATAATTGATTTACTGACTAACGACTAATTGATTTACTGACTTAAGACTAATTGATTTACTGACTCAAGTCTAATTGATTTACTGACTAACGACTAATTGATTTACTAACTTAAGCTTAATTGATTTGCTGAATCAAAACTAATTGACTTACTGACTCAAGACTAATTGATTTACTGACTAACGACTAATTGATTTACTGACTTAAGACTAATTGATTTACTGACTTAAGACTAATTGATTTACTGACTAACGACTAATTGATTTACTGACTTAAGACTAATTGATTTACTGACTTAAGAATAATTCATTTACTGACTAACGACTAATTTATTTACTGACTTAAGACTAATTGATTTACTGACTCAAGTCTAATTGATTTACTGACTAACGACTAATTGATTTACTGACTTAAGACTAATTGATTTACTGACAAGAATAATTGATTTACTGACTAACGACTAATTGATTTACTGACTTAAGACTAATTGATTTACTGACTTAAGACTAATTGATTTACTGACTTAAGCTTAATTGATTTACTGAATCAAAACTAATTGACTTACTGACTCAAGACTAACTGATTTACTGACTAACGACTAATTGATTTACTGACTTAAGACTAATTGATTTACTGACTTAAGACTAATTGATTTACTGACTTAAGACTAATTGATTTACTGACTTAAGCCTAATTGATTTGCTGAATCAAAACTAATTGACTTACTGACTCAAGACTAATTGATTTACTGACTAAAAACCACTTGATTCACTATCTATCTATCTATTGACCTTTAGAGCCATAGCCGGCCCATAGGGCGTAGACCAAGATACTCCTTCTCTTATCTGAATTTTTGTTCTAGCAGTTTTCTTTTAAAGATATTTTATCAAATCTCGCCATTTGTCTCTGTTCTGTGCAAGCAGCTCTATCTCATTGAGGGAGCCGAATCCTGCTGCTCTTGCCTCTCTCATCAATGTTCTTCTCAGTATCTCTCTGGGTCTTCCTCTTTTTCTCTTACCTGTTGTTTCCCACATGAGGGCTTGCTTTGCTATTCGGTTATTATCTCTTCTCATCACATGTCCAACATATGACCATCGTCTTTTCTTTATTACTGAAGATATTAGTGGTTGATTGGCGATTTCTCTAATTTCCTCGTTTGTTTTGAATTCGTTCCATTCTATACCAAGTATTTTCCTTAGACATTTATTTTCGAATGCGTTCAACTTTGTTTCTATATCTCTTCTTGTTTTCCAGCTTTCACGCGCATACGTAAGGGTTGATAGTACATTTAGACAGAGTATTAATTACAGTGCACGAACTCCGTGCTTCGAAAAGATCGATAATTTGAATAATTATACGACTGTTGTATTTATTTTAATTGATTTACTGACTAAAGACTAATTGGTTGACTGACACTAATTGTTGACTGGCAGTTATAACTGACACTGTTGATTGATAGTTATAATTATTGTTATTCGAAGGCCCCGGTATCACCGCAAACAAATGACAATCCATAATTGCTCAAACCGCCCGTGCCAGTGCAATCATCCGAATTAACATTTCATCAAATATCCAAACAATGAAAGGCAACTGCAGTACCCATCGTAGCAAACACAGCACACGCCAAAAGACAAAAGGCGTAGTAGCACCGAAAGTGAACGCAACTGAGGTGTTCTTCGTCATACGAAATCATCATTCATCGTCAAATGTCTCATTAACTGATGATCTAACTAATGAAGCCTCACTGACTGATGATCTAACTAATGAAGCCTCACTGACTGATGATCTAACTAATGAAGCCTCACTGACTGATGATCTAACTAATGAAGCTTCACTGACTGATGATCTAACTAATGAAGCCTCACTGACTGATGATCTAACTAATGAAGCCTCACTGACTGATGATCTAACTAATGAAGCTTCACTGACTGATGATCTAACTAATGAAGCCTCACTGACTGATGATCTAACTAATGAAGCCTCACTGACTGATGATCTAACTAATGAAGCCTCACTGACTGATGATCTAACTAATGAAGCCTCACTGACTGATGATCTAACTAATGAAGCCTCACTGACTGATGATCTAACTAATGAAGCCTCACTGACTGATGATCTAACTAATGAAGCTTCACTGACTGATGATCTAACTAATGAAGCCTCACTGACTGATGATCTAACTAATGAAGCCTCACTGACTGATGATCTAACTAATGAAGCCTCACTGACTGATGATCTAACTAATGAAACTTCACTGACTGATGATCTAACTAATGAAGCTTCACTGACTGATGATCTAACTAATGAAGCTTCACTGACTGATGATCTAACTAATGAAGCTTCACTGACTGATGATCTAACTAATGAAGCCTCACTGACTGATGATCTAACTAATGAAGCTTCACTGACTGATGATCTAACTAATGAAGCTTCACTGACTGATGATCTAACTAATGAAGCCTCACTGACTGAAGTTCTAACTAATGAAGCTTCACTGACTGATGTTCTAACTAATGAAGCTTCACTGACTGATGATCTAACTAATGAAGCCTCACTGACTGATGTTCTAACTAATGAAGCAAGCAGATCAACTTTGTGATTGCCTGCAAATGTAGTTATCATCAAGTACCATGCCTGCTGGCGTAGGTGATTACGTCTCTCCACAACTCCCGATTTCGACAGTTATTTATTATTTATGTTGTTGACCTGCCAAGCCATTCTCTTAAGCTGTCTGGTATCTTTTCTGTTTTCTTCTCGCTGTCTCTTTGTCCATCAACTTTCCCCAGTTGTCCCAATATATTCCAGCTGTTCTTTTCTCAGTGTGTGACCAAAAAAGATGATTGCTTCTTCCTAATTTTGGAAATTAACACTTTTTTGTGTGCTTCGGCCTCTTTCAGAACCTTTTCATTTCTCTTCTTAGCTGTCCATGGTATTCTCAACACTTTTCTGTAAAACCACATTTCTACAGCCTCCAATAATTTTTTATTCTCTTCCCCTATTGTCCATAATGAAGAAATGCTGCACTGGTAATAAAGGCATCGAATGGATACAAGGAGACCATTTGGAGGACCTGGACTTTGCTGATGACATAGTTCTCATCAGCAGTCAGATAAAAACGAAGCAGGAAAACACAAATGAACTATCAGCAATAGCCAGCAAAATTGGGCTTGAGATCAATCATGAAAAGACTAAAGTCATGAAAAGTTTAATTCCAACAGATAACAAAATATACATGGAAAACAAACCAGTAGAAGAGATCGATCACTTTATCTATCTTGGAAGTCACATTGATCGAGAAGGGGATACAAGTAAAGAAATTAGAATCAGAATAGCTAAAGCAGCAATGTCTTTCAGAAGCCTTGAAAAGTTGTGGAAATCAAAACTAATCAGCACAAACACAAAACTTAGACTATTCAAATCAAATGTACTATCAACCCTTACGTATGCGTGTGAAAGCTGGAAAACAAGAAGAGATATAGAAACAAAGTTGAACGCATTCGAAAATAAATGTCTAAGGAAAATACTTGGTATAGCATGGAACGAATTCAAAACAAACGAGGAAATTAGAGAAATCGCCAATCAAGCACTAATATCTTCAGTAATAAAGAAAAGACGATGGTTGGATATGTGATGAGAAGAGATAATAACCGAATAGCAAAGCAAGCCCTCATATGGGAAACAACAGGTAAGAGAAAAAGAGGAAGACCCAGGGAGACACTGAGAAGAACATTGATGAGAGAGGCAAGAGCAACAGGATTCGGCTCCCTGATAGAGCTGCTTGCACAGAACAGAGACAAATGGTGAGATTTGATAAAAAATCTTTAAAAGAAAACTGCAAGAACAAAAATTCAGATAAGAGAAGGTGTATCTTGGTCTACGCCCTATGGGCCGGCAACGGCTCGAAAGGTCAATAGATAGATAGATTGTCCATGATTCATATCCATATTTAAATGCAAGGAAAATCTGAAATAATTAATCTACAAAATTCAATACCAGATCGAGAACAACTTCAATCAAAAACCGCCCGACTGCCAATCTAAGTCCATTATCAAATCAATGGAACAAATGAGGAGCTCTTCTATAAAAGAATACAAAGACTGGCCAAATGACGGGGCTGGGAAGTGATTTTTATTTTCGTGCTAATCATCTAGTCCAACGTGGGCTTATACACTTTTATTAAAATCAATGTAATTGCCCTGTATAGATGAGGCGTCTTGATTGCTGGCTCATTTAAATTTATTTTGTTTCAATAATAATTTAAAAAAAAGATCAGGAGGAAGAATTAAGGCGTAAAGTTGCGATGTCTTTACGTGAATTTTAATTGTTGGGGGGGGGGGGGGTGTATGGTACTGGGCCCACTGAAATGTCTTCCGTGTGTAGAATTAAAATAATAGTTTAAAAATACGAAGAAACTAAGGATATGTGAGAGGTGTCCGTTACTACCCCCCTGTGGATCTGAAAGATACAGTCTTCATTTCTGGCCCATTCAAATATTTTTGCTCTTGCAATGTCTTTGCATGGATCTGATTGATCATAAAGGTGGAGGATCTTGATTTTCTCCAACAACCTGCTCCCGATCTTTTGTCTGTTGATGCACTAAAATATCGTCAACATTAGACATTGTCCAACCTGGACCTGAGATTTCCTCGCTTGTGGCTCTCACTGGGTAGCCGCTAAATATGAAGATAACTGGGATGTACGTGGTAGACATGCAAGATGTATCATGCTGATTTATAAATCCACATGTGGTAGACGTGTAAGATGTATCATGCTGATTTATAGATCCACATGTGGTAGACGTGCAAGACGTACCATGCTGATTTATAAATCCACATGTTTTAGACGTGCAAGATGTACCATGCTGATTTATAAATCCACATGTGGTAGACGGGCAAGATGTATCATGCTGATTTATAAATCCACATGTGGTAGACGTGCAAGATGTATCATGCTGATTTATAGATCCACATGTGGTAGACGTGCAAGATGTACCATGCTGATTTATAAATCCACATGTTTTAGACGTGCAAGATATATCATGCTGATTTATAAATCCACATGTGGTAGACGTGCAAGATGTATCATGCTGATTTATAAATCCACATGTGGTAGACGTGCAAGATGTATCATGCTGATTCACAGGTCCACATGTGGTTGACCAACAGGGCGTATCGTTGTTTGTTCAGACGTCCACATGTGGTTGACCAACAGGGCATACCGTTGTTTGTTCAGACGTCCACATGTGGTTGACCAACAGGGAGTATCGTTGTTTGTTCAGACGTCCACAAGTGGTTGACCAACAGGGAGTATCGTTGTTTGTTCAGACGTCCACAAGTGGTTGACCAACAGGGAGTATCGTTGTTTGTTCAGACGTCCACAAGTGGTTGACCAACAGGGCGTATCGTTGTTTGTTCAGACGTCCACAAGAGGTTGACCAACAGGGCATATCGTTGTTTGTTCAGACGTCCACATGTGGTTGATCAACAGGGCATATCGTTGTTTGTTCAGATGTCCACATGTGGTTGACCAACAGGGCATATCGTTGTTTGTTCAGACGTCCACATGTGGTTGACCAACAGCGCATATCGTTGTTTGTTCAGACGTCCACATGTGGTTGACCAACAGGGCATATCGTTGTTTGTTCAGACGTCCACAAGTGGTTGACCAACAGGGCGTATCGTTGTTTGTTCAGACGTCCACAAGAGGTTGACCAACAGGGCATATCGTTGTTTGTTCAGACGTCCACATGTGGTTGACCAACAGGGCATATCGTTGTTTGTTCAGACGTCCACATGTGGTTGACCAACAGGGCATATCGTTGTTTGTTCAGACGTCCACATGTGGTTGACCAACAGGGCATATCGTTGTTTGTTCAGACGTCCACATGTGGTTGACCAACAGGGCATATCGTTGTTTGTTCAGACGTCCACAAGAGGTTGACCAACAGGGAGCATCGTTCCAGGTTCAGAGGTCGACGAGTTTCATTTGAAGACGTTTTCGCAGGAAAATGTTTCATTTAAAGCCACCACACAAACAATGTACTTTCTAAATTAACTTTTTCTAAATATTTGTTAGTAAAAGAGTTTTATTTTAGTTGATGAATTCTATTTTAGTGGATGAATTCTATGTTTTTAGTAGATGAATTCTATGTTTTTAGTAGATGCATTCTATGTTTTTAGTAGATGAATTCTATGTTTTTAGTAGATTAATTCTATGTTTTTAGTAGATGAGTTCTATGATTTAGTAGATGAATTCTAAGTTTAGTAGATGAATTCTATGTTTAGTAGATGAATTTTACGTTTAGTAGATGAATTCTATGTTTTAGTAGATGAATTCTACGTTTAGTAGATGAATTGTATGTTTAGTAGATGAATTCTATGTTTAGTAGATGAATTCTATGTTTTTAGTAGATGAATTCTATGTTTAGTAGATGAATCCTATGTTTTTAGTACATGAATTTTTTTAGTAGACGAATTCTATGTTTAGTAGATGAATTCTATTTACTAGATGAATTCTATGTTTAGTAGATGAATCCTATGTTTAGTAGATGAATTCTATGTTTAGTAGATGAATTTTATGTTTAGTAGATGAATTCTATGTTTTTAGTAGATGAATTCTATGTTTAGTAGATGAATTCTATGTTTTTAGTAGATGAATTTTATTTTAGTAGATGAATTCATTCTGTGTTTAGTAGATGAATTCTATTTACTAGATGAATTCTATGTTTAGTAGATGAATTCTGATTCTAGGGCAGTATGATGTTGAGTTTAGGGCAGAATGTTGATGAGTGTAGGGCAGAATGTTGATGGGTGTAGGACAGGCAGAATGTTGATGCGTGTAGGGCAGAGCGTTAATGGGTGTAGGACAGGCAGAATGTTGATGCGTGTAGGGCAGAGCGTTAATGGGTGTAGGACAGGCAGAATGTTGATGCGTGTATGGTAGAATGTTGAGTGTAGGGCAGTGTTGACGGGTGTAGGGTAGAGTGTCGATGTGTGTAGGGTACAATGTTGAGTGTAGGGCATAGTGTTGATGAGTGTAGGGCAGAGTGTTGATGGGTGTAGGACAGGCAGAATGTTGATGTGTGTAGGGTACAATGTTGAGTGTAGGGCATAGTGTTGATGAGTGTAGGGCAGAGTGTTGATGGGTGTAGGACAGGCAGAATGTTGATGCGTGTAGGGTAGAATGTTGATGCGTGTAGGGTAGAATGTTGATGCGTGTAGGGTAGAATGTTGATGCGTGTAGGGTAGAATGTTGAGTTTAGGGCATAGTGTTGATGAGGGTAGGGCCGTGTTGATGGGTGTAGGGCAGTATTGATGGGCGTAGGGTAGAATGTTGATACGTGTAGTTTAGAATGTTGAGTGTAGAGCAGTGTTGATGGGTGTAGGGCAGTGTTGATGGGTGTAGGGCAGAGTGTTGATGGTTGTGGGACAGGCAGAATGTTGATGTGTGTAGGGTACAATGTTCAGTGTAGGGCATAGTGTTGATGAGTGTAGGACAGTGTTGATGAGTGTAGGGCAGAGTGTTGATGGGTGCAGGACAGGCACAATGTTGATGCGTGTAGGGTAGAATGTTGAGTGTAGGGCATAGTGTTGATGAGTGTAGGGCAGTGTTGATGGATGTAGGGCAGAGTGTTGATGGTTGTGGGACAGTCAGAATGTTGATGAATGTACGTCATAGTGTTGACGAGTGTAGGGCAGTGTTGATGGGTGTAGGGCAGAGTGTTGATGGTTGTGGGACAGGCGGAATGCTGATGTGGGTAGGGTAGAATGTTGAGTGTAAGGCATAGTGTTGATGAGTTTAGAGTAGAGTGTTGATGAGTGTAGGGCAGAGTGTTGATGAGTGTAGGGCAGAGTGTTGATGAGTGTAGGACATGCAGAATGTTGATGCGTGTATGGTAGAATGTTGATGAGTGTAAGACAGGCAGAATGTTGATGCGTGTAGGGTAGAATGTTGATGAGTGTAGGGCAGAGTGTTGATGAGTGTAGGACATGCAGAATGTTGATGCGTGTATGGTAGAATGTTGATGCATGTAGGGCAGTGTTGATGAGTGTATGAGAGAGTGTTGATGAGTGTAGAGCAGAGTGTTGATGAGTATAGGGCAGAGTGTTGATGAGTGTAGGACAGGCAGAATGTTGATGCATGTAGAGTAGATTGTTGATGAGTGTAGGGTTGAGTTGAGTTGACATAATGCCACAAGTTGATGCGGGCAGGGTGCCCTTTGATTCATTGATGTGGCGGGTCGTAAAGCTTTCTTGACATTCCGGCTCTTACTGGAGAAGTTGAAGTTCGTCTAGCCCAGGCTATGCAGGGAAACTACTAGTCCAGCCCAGAGGTACTGCAATACTGGGTCTTCTATATCAGTAACAGCCACCACTACAGGGAAACACAGCGATCGTAGCTTCTGTTAACCATCCTGTTTTGATGCAGACTGTTACCGGGGGAGACCACGACGAGGTAGAACTGCTAGGTCTTTGTCATGTGGTTTTGCGCCGACCCTGTTATTGCGACCGCAGGTCTACACACATCGTCACAAACTTAAACACAAACTATTACCAGATCTACACACATCGCCCTAACATAAACACAAACTATTACCAGATCTACACACATCGTCACTAACTTAAACACAAACTATTACCAGATCTACACACATCGTCACTAACTTAAACACAAACTATTACCAGATCAACACACATCGTCACTAACTTAAACACAAACTATTACCAGATCTACACACATCGTCACCAACTTAAACACAAACTATTACTAGATCTACACACATCGTCACTAACTTAAACACAAACTATTACCAGATCTACACACATCGTCACCAACTTAAACACAAACTATTACCAGATCTACACACATCGTCACTAACTTAAACACAAACTATTACCAGATCTACACATATCGCCCTAACTTAAACACAAACTATTACTAGATCTACACACATCGTCACTAACTTAAACACAAACTATTACTAGATCTACACACATCGTCACTAACTTAAACACAAACCATTACTAGATCTACACACATCGTCACTAACTTAAACACAAACTATTACCAGATCTACACACATCGTCACTAACTTAAACACAAACTATTACCTGATCTACACACATCGTCACTAACTTAAACACAAACTATTACTACATCTACACACATCGTCACTAACTTAAACACAAACTATTACTAGATCTACACACATCGTTACTAACTTAAACACAAACTATTACTAGATCTACACACATCGTCACTAACTTAAACACAAACTATTACTAGATCTACACACATCGTCACTAACTTAAACACAAACTATTACCAGATCTACACACATCGTCACTAACTTAAACACAAAACTTTTACTAGATCTGCACACATCGTCACTAACTTAAACACAAACTATTACCAGATCTACACACATCGTCACTAACTTAAACACAAACTATTACTAGATCTACACACATCGCACAAACATAAACACAAACTATTACTAGATCTACACACATCGCCCTAACATAAACACAAATTATTACCAGATCTACACACATCGTCACTAACTTAAACACAAACTATTACCAGATCTACACACATCGTCACTAACTTAAACACAAACTATTACTAGATCTACACATATCGCCCTAACTTAAACACAAACTATTACTAGATCTACACACATCGTCACTAACTTAAACACAAACTATTACTAGATCTACACATATCGACCTAACTTAAACACAAACTATTACCAGATCTACACACATCGTCACTAACTTAAACACAAACTATTACCAGATCAACACATATCGTCACTAACTTAAACACAAACTATTACCAGATCAACACACATCGTCACTAACTTAAACACAAACTATTACCAGATCTACACACATCGTCACCAACTTAAACACAAACTATTACTAGATCTACACACATCGTCACTAACTTAAACACAAACTATTACCAGATCTACACATATCGCCCTAACTTAAACACAAACTATTACTAGATCTACACACATCGTCACTAACTTAACACAAACTATTACTAGATCTACACACATCGTCACTAACTTAAACACAAACCATTACTAGATCTACACACATCGTCACTAACTTAAACACAAACTATTACCAGATCTACACACATCGTCACTAACTTAAACACAAACTATTACCACATCTACACACATCGCCCTAACTTAAACACAAACTATTACCAGATCTACACACATCGTCACTAACTTAAAAACACACTATTACTAGATCTACACACATCGCTCTAACTTAAACACAAACTATTACTAGATCTACACACATCGTCACTAACTTAAACACAAACTATTACTAGATCTACATACATCGTCACTAACTTAAACACAAACTATTACTAGATCTACACACATCGTTACTAACTTAAACACAAACTATTACTAGATCTACACACATCGTCACTAACTTACACACAAACTATTACTAGATCTACACACATCGTCACTAACTTAAACACAAACTATTACCAGATCTACACACATCGTCACTAACTTAAAACACAAACTATTACCAGATCTGCACACATCGTCACTAACTTAAACACAAACTATTACCAGATCTACACACATCGTCACTAACTTAAACACAAACTATTACTAGATCTACACACATCGCACAAACATAAACACAAACTATTACTAGATCTACACACATCGCCCTAACATAAGCACAAACTATTACCAGATCTACACACATCGTCACTAACTTAAACACAAACTATTACTAGATCTACACACATCGTCACTAACTTAAACACAAACTATTACTAGATCTACACATATCGCCCTAACTTAAACACAAACTATTACTAGATCTACACACATCGTCACCAACTTAAACACAAACTATTACCAGATCTACACACATCCTCACTAACTTAAACACAAACTATTACTAGATCTACACACATCGTCACTAACTTAAACACAAACTATTACTAGATCTACACATATCGCCCTAACTTAAACACAAACTATTACCAGATCTACACACATCGTCACTAACTTAAACACAAACTATTACCAGATCAACACACATCGTCACTAACTTAAACACAAACTATTACCAGATCAACACACATCGTCACTAACTTAAACACAAACTATTACCAGATCTACACACATCGTCACCAACTTAAACACAAACTATTACTAGATCTACACACATCGTCACTAACTTAAACACAAACTATTACCAGATCTACACATATCGCCCTAACTTAAACACAAACTATTACTAGATCTACACACATCGTCACTAACTTAAACACAAACTATTACTAGATCTACACATATCGTCACTAACTTAAACACAAACCATTACTAGATCTACACACATCGTCACTAACTTAAACACAAACTATTACCAGATCTACACACATCGTCACTAACTTAAACACAAACTATTACCACATCTACACACATCGCCCTAACTTAAACACAAACTATTACTAGATCTACACACATCGTCACTAACTTAAACACAAACTATTACCAGATCTACACATATCGCCCTAAGATAAACACACACTATTACCAGATCTGCACACATCGTCACTAACTTAAACACAAACTATTACCAGATCTACACACATCGTCACTAACTTAAACACAAACTATTACCAGATCTACACACATCGTCACTAACTTAAACACAAACTATTACCAGATCTACACACATCGTCACTAACTTAAACACAAACTATTACCAGATCTACACACATCGTCACCAACTTAAACACAAACTATTACTAGATCTACACACATCTTCACTAACTTAAACACAAACTATTATTAGATCTACACACATCGTCACTAACTTAAACACAAACTATTACCAGATCTACACACATCGTCACTAACTTAAACACAAACTATTACCAGATCTACACACATCGTCACTAACTTAAACACAAACTGTTACCAGATCTACACACATCGTCACTAACTTAAACACAAACTTTACCAGATCTACACACATCGTCACTAACTTAAACACAAACTATTACTAGATCTACACACATCGTCACTAACTTAAACACAAACTATTACCAGATCTACACACATCGTCACTAACTTAAACACAAACTATTACCAGATCTACACACATCGTCACTAACTTAAACACAAACTATTACTAGATCTACACACATCGTCACTAACTTAAACACAAACTATTACTAGATCTACACACATCGTCACTAACTTAAACACAAACTATTACCAGATCTACACACATCGTCACTAACTTAAACACAAACTATTACTAGATCTACACACATCGTCACTAACTTAAACACAAACTATTACCAGATCTACACACATCGTCACCAACTTAAACACAAACTATTACCAGATCTACACACATCGTCACTAAATTAAACACAAACTATTACCAGATCTACACACATCGTCACTAACTTAAACACAAACTAATACTAGATCTGCACACATCGTCACTAACTTAAACACAAACTATTACCAGATCTACACACATCGTCACTAACTTAAACACAAACTATTACCAGATCTACACACATCGTCACCAACTTAAACACAAACTATTACCAGATCTACACACATCGTCACCAACTTAAACACAAACTATTACCAGATCTACACACATCGTCACCAACTTAAACACAAACTATTACTAGATCTACACACATCGTCACCAACTTAAACACAAACTATTACTAGATCTACACACATCGTCACTAACTTAAACACAAACTATTACTAGATCTACACACATCGTCACTAACTTAAACACAAACTATTACCAGATCTACACACATCGTCACTAACTTAAACACAAACTATTACCAGATCTACACACATCGTCACTAACTTAAACACAAAATATTACTAGATCTATACACATCGTCACTAACTTAAACACAAACTATTACTAGATCTACGCACATCGTCACTAACTTAAACACAAACTATTACTAGATCTACACACATCGTTACTAACTTAAACACAAACTATTACCAGATCAACACACATCGTCACTAACTTAAACACAAACTACTACTAGATCTACACACATCGTCACTAACTTAAACACAAACTATTACTAGATCTACGCACATCGTCACTAACTTAAACACAAACTATTACTAGATCTGCACACATCGTCACTAACTTAAACACAAACTATTACCAGATCTACACACATCGTCTAAAACTTAAACACAAACTATTACCAGATCTACACACATCGTCACTAACTTAAACACAAACTATTACTAGATCTACACACATCGTCACTAACTTAAACACAAACTATTACCAGATCTACACACATCGTCACTAACTTAAACACAAACTATTACTAGATCTACACACATCGTCACTAACTTAAACACAAACTATTACTAGACCTACACACATCGTCACTAACTTAAACACAAACTATTACTAGATCTACACACATCGTCACTAACTTAAACACAAACTATTACCAGATCTACACACATCGTCACTAACTTAAACACAAACTATTACTAGATCTACACACATCGTCACTAACTTAAACACAAACTATTACCAGATCTACACACATCGTCACTAACTTAAACACAAACTATTACTAGATCTACACACATCGTCACTAACTTAAACACAAACTATTACTAGATCTACACACATCGTCACTAACTTAAACACAAACTATTACTAGATCTACACACATCGTCACTAACTTAAACACAAACTATTACTAGATCTACACACATCGTCACTAACTTAAACACAAACTATTACTAGATCTGCACACATCGTCACTAACTTAAACACAAACTATTACTAGATCTACACACATCGTCACTAACTTAAACACAAACTATTACTAGATCTACACACATCGTCACTAACTTAAACACAAACTATTACCAGATCTACACACATCGTCACTAACTTAAACACAAACTATCACCAGATAGCCATAATCTAATCTATTCGCGAGATCCCCAGATCTACCCGCCACCTCCTTCCCTCTTCTCCCACCACGATCATTAGAAAGGACATCTTTCATCAATGTCTCTTTATCTTCTCCTATCGAAATCTCACGAACTGCAAGACTCTTGCCCCATCTTTGGACATATAATGACGGCCATCTTGGTATTCATGCCAATCTGGAACTGTCACGTGTTTGACAGAGGTCCAATCAGAACATCTGATTAAAAATAGCTTATTTGAAAAAATAAAAAAAAAAGCTTAACTAGTTTGATTCATACTTGAACGATGTTGATGAAATCTTCTTTGGTGGTGAAATAAACCCATGACTGGGCCCTCGTTTTGTTGTTGATGAACCTGTTTGCTTCTCTGTCAGGAGAGCTCCCTCGCGTTTCAAGATGTATCTGGCAGCGTGATCAGAAAAAAATAGGCATCTAACATGATAGCGCTTGAGAGTTATGGCCCGTTGCTGTTTTCACATTCGTTCAAATAGATCTGTCATGTTTGTGAAATTGTTCAGACATAGTTGTCTTATTCTGTCGAAACGTTGCTCTTCTCATATGTTGTTATGTTGTTTTAGTAGAGACACTATTTATTATCACGTGATTTCGTATGATCTCAAACATAAGCTGGAAAGAATATATTTCAAACATAAGCTGGAAAGAATATATTTCAAACATAAGCTGGAAAGAATATATTTCAAACATAAGCTGGAAAGAATACATTTCAAACATAAGCTGGAAAGAATACATTTCAAACATAAGCTGGAAAGAATATATTTCAAACATAAACTGGAAAGAATATATTTCAAACATAAGCTGGAAAGAATATATTTCAAACGAACTTACAAGAGACGAATCTAAACGAGAATGCGTGTCGAGCATTGTAAATAGGCGCTGGGAATACATCGGTCATGTGCTGAGAATGAATGTAGAAAGATCTTTCCATCAAGTATTCATGTGGCAACCATCAGGTAAAAGAAAACAAGGCAGACAACCGGAATCGCTAGACAGAACAACTACTAAGGTAGGTTGAACCATAGACTAAGAAACAACCAAGAACTACAATAAACCAAGACCTACAATAAACCAAGACCTACAATAAACCAAGACCTACAATAACTAGCAGCAAATCGTCAATGAGAACTATGACCCCACCCCCTACCCCATTTCATGTGTGACGTCAACGATCGGAGAGGAAATTAAAAAAAAAAAAGAATAAATCTTCCTTACTCATCATCATCATGTGCCATACCGGTTGGCGTAGGCGATCATGTCCTTCCACAATCTTCTATCTACAGGGCATCGTATCAGTTCTGTTGTTGACTGTTTTCCATGCCATGACACCAGGCTATCCAGTATTTTCTCTCTTTATCGTCCGCGATCTCTCTTTCCTTTTATTTTGCCAGTTGTAACCAAGTATTCCAACTTTCCTCTTCTCATGATGTGCCCGAAAAATGTTGATTGTTTCTTTCTTATATTTTTAAAGAGTTCCCTTTTTGTGTTGGCCTCTTTCATAATTTCTTCATTGGTTTTTTTAGCTGTCCAGAGAACTTTCAACATTCTTCTCAGATATCAAAACTCTGTGGCCTCTAATCGCCTTTTCATTGGTTTGTCTACTGTCCATGATTCGCTTCCGTATGTCAGAATTGGTTCTATATAGCACCGATGAACTCTCTTTCTCATTTCTATTGACATAGATTTGTTGCGTAGGATAATTTTCATTTTCTGAAATGCTATTTTGACCTTACTACAAATCTTCTTTACTACAATGCCTCCTTACTACAATGCCTCGTTACTACAATTCTTCCTTACTACAACTCCTCTTTACAACAATACCTCGTTACTACAATTCTTCCTTACTACAATCCTCCTTACTACAAATCCTCGTTATTACAAATTCCTCTTTACAACAATTCCTCGTTACTACAATTCTTCCTTACTACAATCCCTCCTTACTACAAATCCTCGTTACTACAATTCCCCCTTACTACAAATCCTCGTTACTACAAATTTCTTCCTTACTACAATTCCTCCTTACTACAATTGTGTTAAGGGGTTTAGACAAAGAAATGCAAGCGAATGCATAAAAATGCGAAGCTGCAGTAAAGCTAAATGTGAGTGTAAATTGAAAAAAAATATAAGAAATGATATGGTAAAAGCTTTACGTAATTGATAGACGACACAAATTTGAACGACGTTTGGGCTCAATAGGCCTTCAGCAGGAACAAGCAAACTAGTTAGCCATGCAGGATTAGTTTTATTTATTTATATATTGTGTGTGTGTGTGTGTGTGTGTTGTTTGTTTGTTCCTACTGAAAGCCTATTGAGCTGAAACGTCGTTCAAATTTGTATCGTCTATCAATTACGTAAAGCTTTTACCATACCATTTCTTCTATTGTTTTCAATTCTCCCTTACAATTGTGTTTTATTACTTTAGAAGTTGTATGTTGGGTCATGCTACCTTACTACAATTATGTTGTGTTACTTTAGCAGTTGTATGTTGGGTCATGCTACCTTACTACAATTATGTTGTGTTACTTTAGCAGTTGTATGTTGGGTCATGTTACCTTACTACAATTATGTTGTGTTACTTTAGCAGTTGTATGTTGGGTCATGCTACCTCACTACAATTATGTTGTGTTACTTTAGCAGTTGTATGTTGGCTCATGCTACCTTACTACAATTATGTTGTGTTACTTTAGCAGTTGTATGTTGGCTCATGCTACCTTACTACAATTATGTTGTGTTACTTTAGCAGTTGTATGTTGGGTCATGCTACCTTACAACAATTATTATGTGTTACTTTAGCAGTTGTATGTTGGGTCATGTTACCTTACAACAATTATGTTGTGTTACTTTAGCAGTTGTATGTTGGGTCATGCTACCTTACAACAATTATGTTGTGTTATTTAAGCAGTTGTATGTTGGGTCATGCTACCTTACAACAATTATGTTGTGTTACTTTAACAGTTGTATGTTGGGTCATGCTACCTTACAACAATTATGTTGTGTTACTTTAGCAGTTGTATGTTGGGTCATGCTACCTTACAACAATTATGTTGTGTTACTTTAGCAGTTGTATGTTGGGTCATGCTACCTTACAACAATTATTATGTGTTACTTTAGCAATTGTATGTTGGGTCATGCTACCTTACAACAATTATGTTGTGTTACTTTAGCAGTTGTATGTTGGGTCATGCTACCTTACAACAATTATGTTGTGTTACTTTAGCAGTTGTATGTTGGGTCATGCTACCTTACAACAATTATGTTGTGTTACTTTAGCAGTTGTATGTTGGGTCATGCTACCTTACAACAATTATGTTGTGTTACTTTAGCAGTTGTATGTTGGGTCATGCTACCTTACAACAATTATGTTGTGTTACTTTAGCAGTTGTATGTTGGGTCATGCTACCTTACAACAATTATGTTGTGTTACTTTAGCAGTTGTATGTTGGGTCATGCTACCTTACAACAATTATGTTGTGTTACTTTAGCAGTTGTATGTTGGGTCATGCTACCTTACAACAATTATGTTGTGTTACTTTAGCAGTTGTATGTTGGGTCATGCTACCTTACTACAATTATGTTGTGTTACTTTAGCAGTTGTATGTTGGGTCATGCTACCTTACAACAATTATGTTGTGTTACTTTAGCAGTTGTATGTTGGGTCATGCTACCTTACAACAATTATGTTGTGTTACTTTAGCAGTTGTATGTTGGGTCATGCTACCTTACAACAATTATGTTGTGTTACTTTAGCAGTTGTATGTTGGGTTATGCTACCTTACAACAATTATGTTGTGTTACTTTAGCAGTTGTATGTTGGGTCATGCTACCTTACAACAATTATGTTGTGTTACTTTAGCAGTTGTATGTTGGGTCATGCTACCTTACTACAATTATGTTGTGTTACTTTAGCAGTTGTATGTTGGGTCATGCTACCTTACAACAATTATGTTGTGTTACTTTAGCAGTTGTATGTTGGGTCATGCTACCTTACAACAATTATGTTGTGTTACTTTAGCAGTTGTATGTTGGGTCATGCTACCTTACAACAATTATGTTGTGTTACTTTAGCAGTTGTATGTTAGGTCATGCTACCTTACAACAATTTTGTTGTGTTACTTTAGCAGTTGTATGTTAGGTCATGCTAGCTTGCTTCAGTTATGCTTAGATTATTACTTGATATTATCGTTTGGAGATATTGTCTCGGGACCTCACATGGAACAAGGCGTGGTCATGGAATGACTAAGATTATCAGGGAGTTTGAAGTAGATCTTTGTATTTCCTTCAACGTATTTCTTCTGTGGCATACAACCTCTTCTCGTCAGTCTTGAGTGTCGTGCTACAATCTCAATAAAAGTATAGTCCAAATCATTAATTACTGAGTGCTACAATCCTAACAAATGTATAGTCCCAATCATGAACTAGTATGAGCTCGTCATCATCATTTACTGCCGTCTCCGCAACGAAGGTTGGCTACCATGTAGCGCCATTCTGCTTTGTCTCTTGCTTTGATGGTGCAGGTTGTCATAGGCTGGTTTGTCCATATTTTGATGTTACTAGTCCATGTTAGTCTTGGTCTGACCCTGCCTACCTTGTATTTAACCATCCAAGATTACTTTTAGTAGGCTGTTGTGTCTTTTAACATGTCCCAAAAATCGCATTTGTCTTGTTTGAATTGTATTTAGTAGATCGCTTTTCATTTTTAGTTGTTTTAAGATTTCATAATTTGTTTTCTTTTCTTTCTATCAAATTGTACCTATTATATATATATCTATATTTCAAAGGTTTCAATTTTCTGTTCTGTTTTCTTATCTAATGTCCATGATTCTGCACCTTACAGGAATGATGAGTAGATATAACATTTTGCTATTCTTAGTTTTAGCCCTGGTGTTATTTTTTTATGTTAGTATATTTTTTATGTCATTAAAATTACTTTTTGTCATTCCTATTCTTTTGTTTATTTAAGTTTTACATTTTCCATCACTGGTTATAGTATGTCCAAGGTAGCTGTAGTTCTGAACTGTCTCCAGGTCTATTCCTTCAATTTTGATATCCACTTGTGGATTTTGAGTATTTTCTTTGTTTATGATCATAGTTTTAATCTTTTTGATATTCACATCTAATCCATAATTTTTGCTTGTCATATTTATTTCATTAAGCAATTGTTGTAGATCTTTTGAATTTTCTGCTAGTAGAACAGTATCATCAGCATATCTTAGGTTGTCGATTATCTTTCCATTGAAGTTTAGGTCTGGTATCTATGTGATGTTTTTAAAGATTTACTCAGTGTATAGATTGAAAACCTGTACTGGCAACAAACAGCAGCTATACGAATTAACAACCAAACAGGACAATTCCAACTTATAAAACAAGGAGTCAGACAAGGCTGTGTTCTGTCGCCGGATTTGTTTTCACTTTACAGCGAACATATTATGAGATCAATAGTAGACAAAAAAGGAATTGAAGTCAACGGTCACAGCATAAATAATTTGCGATATGCGGATGGCACAGTCTTAATAGCAGAGACAGAGAATGAGCTACAAGAAATGATAGATATAATAGTAAAAGAAAGCAACAAGAAAGGTCTCAGTCTGAATAGTAAGAAAACAGAAGTAATGGTCATATTGAAGAAACAATCATCACCATCATGCAGTATAAAAATAAACAAGACAAATCTGAAACAAGTGCAACGTTTGAAATACTTGGGCACAATAATAACATCAGATGGAAGATGCACCACAGAAATAAAAAGCAGAATAGCTCAGGCCAAAATAGCATTTCAGAAAATGAAAAATATCTTATGCAACAAATCTATGTCAATAGAAATGAGAAAGAGAGTTCATCGATGCTATATAGAACCAATTCTGACCTATGGAAGCGAATCATGGACAGTAGACAAACAAATGAAAAGACGATTAGAGGCCACAGAGATGGGATTTCTCAGAAGAATGTTGAAAGTTCCCAGGACAGTTAAAAAGACAATTGAGGAAGTTCTCAAAGAGGCCAACACAAAAAGGGAGCTCTTAACAAACATCAGAAAGAAACAATCAACATTTTTCGGGCACATCATGAGAAGAGGACAGTTGGAATACTTGGTTACAACTGGCAAAATAAAAGGAAAGAGAGATTGCGGACGATAAAGAGAGAAAATACTGGATAGCTTGGTGTCATGGCATGGAAAACAGTCAACAACAGAACTGATACGATGCACTGTAGATAGAAGATTGTGGAGGGACATGACCGCCTACGCCAGCCGGTATGGCACATGATGATGATAGATTGAATAAGCTTGGTGATAAGATGCATCCCTGTCAACTATGTGCTACCATCTCAATAATTACTAAATGCGAATCATCTACTACATTTCTTGTCTACATTAATATTCCGGTTGACCACTAAAAACATGGATCGACGTAATACTAGAAACACTAGGAAACATAACAGCAGCAGAGGCGAATAGAAGAGCAAAAGATGCAAATTGGATCTCCCCTCGACGCTGAAAGGCAAATGAGAAAAGAAAGAAGAAGAAGCTAATACTCCATTCACTTTCTAATCTTCTTACATTACATGCGACGGGTATGATTCAGCCATCTCCTAACACTCGCACTCGTTACATTTAAAGACACAGCATTTCAATGTTCAACCAATTTCTAACGCAATTTTAGCACCATCAATCACACATTTAGTTGTGTCCTCTCATGTTTGTAAATAGGTCCTGGGCTTCGAAGGAACAAGCCATGACTATCAAATACAAAGGAGGGAGATAAGACGCTGCCGATGGTGTCATTGCGCTGTTGTAATATCGATGTGGGTTTTCTTGTTGCAATGGACAGATTACTTTTGTAATTTGTTGTTGATATTTGTATGTGCTACTTCTCGTGTATCGCTAACTCGGTGAGGATTGGATTCAATTACTCGGTGAGGATTGGATTCAATTACTCGGTGAGGATTGGATTCAATTACTCGGTGAGGATTGGATTCAATTACTCGGTGAGGATTGGATTCAATTACTCGGTGAGGATTGGATTCAATTACTCGGTGATGATTGGATTAAATTACTCAGTGATGATTGGATTAAATTGCTCGGTGAAGATTGAATTCAATTAATCGGTGAGGATTGGATTAAATTACTCGGTGAAGATTGGATTAAATTACTCGGTGATGATTGGATTAAATTACACGGTGAAGATTGGATTCAATTACTCGGTGATGATTGGATTAAATTAATCGGTGATGATTTGATTAAATTACTCGGTGAAGATTGGATTAAATTACTCGGTGAAGATTGGATTAAATTACTCGGTGATGATTGGATTAAATTACTCGGTGATGATTGGATTAAATTACTCGGTGAAGATTGGATTCAATTACTCGGTGATGATTTGATTAAATTACTCGGTGATGATTGGATTAAATTACGCGGTGATGATTGTATTAAATTACTCGGTGAGGATTGGATTAAATTACTCGGTGATGATTGGAATAAGTTACTCGGTGAGGATTGGATTAAATTGCTCGGTGAGGATTGGATTAAATTGCTCGGTGAGGATTGGATTAAATTGATCGGTGAGGATTGGATTCAATTACTCGGTGAGGATTGGATTAAATTACTCGGTGAGGATTGGATTAAATTGCTCGGTGAGGATTGGATTCAATTACTCGGTGATGATTGAATTCAATTACTCGGTGAGGATTGGATTAAATTACTCGGTGAGGATTGGATTAAATTACTCGGTGAGGATTGGATTAAGTTGCTCGGTGAGGATTGGATTCAATTACTCGGTGATGATTGAATTCAATTACTCGGTGAGGATTGGATTCAATTACTCGGTGAGAATTGGATTCAATTACTCGGTGAGGATTGGATTAAATTACTCGGTGAGGATTGGATTCAATTACTCAGTGAGGATTGGATTCAATTACTCGGTGAGGATTGGTTTCAATTACTCGGTGATGATTGGATTCAATTGCTCGGTGAGGATTGGATTCAATTACTCGAGGAGGATTGGATTCAATTACTCTGTGAGGATTGGATTCAATTACTCGGTGAGAATTGGATTAAATTACTCGTTGATGATTGGATTAAATTACTCGGTGATGATTGGATTAAATTACTCTGCGAGGATTGGATTAAATTACTCGGTGATGATTGGATTAAATTACTCGGTGATGATTGGATTAAATTACTCGGTGAGGATTGGATTCAATTACTCAGTGAGGCTTGGATTCGCTTACTCGGGGAGGCTTAGATTCGGTTACTCGATTGGAAATGGATAACCTTAATGGGGAATTGATCATGCTACTCGTTGTTGATTGGATCATCTTACTCGCAAGGGAATGGATTATATTACTCATTTGGATTACTCCTTACACACTCTCTCTATATATATATCTATAAACGTAAAATATAGCGTGTCCACCGTACCCTAAACAACACGTACCGATCAATTTTCCTCTATAAAAACAAGCTTACCTTATATTCCTCCACTTTAATCAATCTTTCCTCTGCCCTACCTTCCCATCTCATCAACACTTGGCATTAATTACTCCAATATTCCCCCTCCCCTCCTCCCTCCTTACCAAACATTACTCCCCTCCACTTTAAACTTGCCCCCCTCTTAGCCCCTTATCTTTCGCTATTTAATTCCATTTTGACGACCCTTCATGACGTATCTGCACGCGTACACTTTCATGGGAGATAATTTACGTAATGATATCACAAATATCAATCACTGTTATCATTCCAAACCCCATTTTCCAAAATTTCTCCCAATCTACGATTCTCTCATTTGATAGGATGTTATGGAATTTTGGACACTGTTCTCTGAGATTATTCACGGCTGTGTCAATTCTCTGAGGCTTTAGAACATGAAGAGACATCATTGGGAACGGATTGTGGAGTCTCGGGTTCTTGATCTGTCTGTCCCACTTGTGCAGTATATATTACATACACGTCATTCAAATCAACTGTATCACAGATACACGTCATTACGAGTCTAATATAATATATCCACCCACACCTCTGTTTTCTTTCCCATCTTTTGCCTTTCAGTAACGAGCAGAGACTCGGGGGAGGAGTGGAAAGGGGGGGGGGGGGGGTTGATGGAAATGCTGCTTTCGTCTTGGGCTCCAGCGTGACGATAAGAGTGACGTCACTTGTTTTGTTTGTCCATCTCTACGGGGACATTCTCTACAATTTTTTCTAATCTTTTTTAAAGTTTATTCTTGATGTTTGTTGTTGATGTTTGTTGTTGATGTTTGTTGTTGATGTTTGTTGTTGATGTTTGTTGTTGATGTTTGTTCTTGATGTTTGATGATGTTTGTTGTTGATGTTTGTTCTTGATGTTTGTTCTTGATGTTTGTTCTTGATGTTTGTTGTTGATGTTTGTTGTTGATGTTTGTTGTTGATGTTTGTTGTTGATGTTTGTTGTTGATGTTTGTTGTTGATGTTTGTTGTTGATGTTTGTTGTTGATGTTTGTTCTTGATGTTTGTTGTTGATGTTTGTTCTTGATGTTTGTTGTTGATGTTTGTTCTTGATGTTTGTTGTTGATGTTTGTTGTTGATGTTTGTTGTTGATGTTTGTTGTTGATGTTTGTTGTTGATGTTTGTTCTTGATGTTTGTTCTTGATGTTTGTTGTTGATGTTTGTTCTTGATGTTTGTTGTTGATGTTTGTTGTTGATGTTTGTTCTTGATGTTTGTTCTTGATGTTTGTTGTTGATGTTTGTTCTTGATGTTTGTTGTTGATGTTTGTTGTTGATGTTTGTTCTTGATGTTTGTTCTTGATGTTTGTTGTTGATGTTTGTTGTTGATGTTTGATGTTGATGTTTGTTGTTGATGTTTGTTGTTGATGTTTGTTGTTGATGTTTATTGTTGATGTTTGTTGTTGATGTTTGTTGTTGATGTTTGTTGTTGATGTTTGTTGTTGATGTTTGTTGTTGATGTTTGTTGTTGATGTTTGTTTGTTAATGTTTGTTGTTAATGTTTGTTGTTGATGTTTGTTGTTGATGTTTGTTGTTGATGTTTGTTGTTAATGTTTGTTGCTAATGTTTGTTGTTGACTGTTTTTGTTAATTTTTATTGTTAATGTTTGTTGCTGATATTTGTTGTTGAATCTTGTTTTTGAGTGTTTATGTTGATGTTTGTTGCTAATGTTTGTTGTTGAGTGTTTGTTGTAAATGTTTATTCTTGAATGCTTGTTGAGTGTCTTAAAAATCTATAAATATCGCATGAATCTTACAAAGACAGATATAGGTCTCTAAATACCGCGTTAATCTTACAAAGACAGATATAGGTCTCTAAATACCGCGTTAATCTTACAAAGACAAATATAGGTCTCTAAATACCGCGTTAATCTTACAAAGACAGATATAGTTCTCTAAATACCGCGTTAATCTTACAAAGACCGATATATGTCTCTAAATACCGCGTTAATCTTACAAAGACAGATATAGGTCTCTAAATACCGCGTTAATCTTACAAAGACAGATATAGTTCTCTAAATACCGCGTTAATCTTACAAAGACAGATATAGTTCTCTAAATACCGCGTTAATCTTACAAAGACAGATATAGTTCTCTAAATACCGCGTTAATCTTACAAAGATCGATATATGTCTCTAAATACCGCGTTAATCTTACAAAGATAGATATAGGTCTCTAAATACCGCGTTAATCTTACAAAGATAGATATAGGTCTCTAAATTCCGCGTTAATCTTACAAAGATAGATATATGTCTCTAAATACCGCGTTAATCTTACAAAGATAGATATAGGTCTCTAAATACCGCGTTAATCTTACAAAGATAGATATAAGTCTCTAAATACCGCGTTAATCTTACAAAGATACTAAGAGTTCTACATATGCCACTTGGATCTTTTAAAGACAATGATAGACTCATCCAACAAATTGTTATTTCTACAGAGAGTGGATATGGTCCAGCCTATATAAAAAACTTGGGGACGGTGGGTAACGTGACTTCATACTCATCAATAACACAGTGTCTAGCTCTGTCAATATGGCGGCTGTGGAGACCACGCAAATGAGAACCGCCCTGTTCGCTCTTGCGGTCAGGTGGTCTGGTCAAGATTTGTCGGCCATGACTAGCCACTTCCGCTCTTGCTTTAACCTATGACCTGCGCACACAGTCTTCGCGTGCAGATGAAAGTTTTGGTAATCTAAGCGAAGAATCGTGTGCCTGGCATTGCGTGTTCTGATGATAACCATAACTGGGGCAGGCGCACTCATCTTTAGGAAGTTAGTTTGACAGTAGGGACCTCTGTAGCTTAGTTAGGAAAACCATCAGACTGTGTTACTGACGCTCGGACAACCCGTGTTCAGTTCCCATCAGAAGAAGTGGGAAATGTACTCTTCTTTGGAATAAAAAATGTGTGAAGCTTGCTTTTTTTGGCTACTATTTCTTTGTTTCTCAATTAGGAGGACACATGGATAGTGATCACTTCTGTGAAATCACAGTACACTCCACCTGCAAACCAGTGCGAAGGCAAATGACACAAGTGCCAGGTCTATGACACTATCAGAGTTCCTTGTTCGAGTGGCAATTCTGGTTGCCCTTCCATCATTCAAGCACACTAAATGAACCGAGACCTGTGCGTTTTCTAGGTCTTCTCCCTGCTTGTTGGTTATGACGTTACCCCACTGGTTGCCTCTAGCATTAAAGTCTCCACAGAAAATGACATTCTCTCCCTCGAACTCGAAGAGATTCTGCCATTGTTGTGTGCCCACCTTCCCATTACAGGCATACACATTTCTCTCTCTCTCTCTCTCTCTCTCTCTCTCTCTCTCTCTCTGCGATCAAGGCTCATTCAGAGTAGGATTCCAGACTCTCTCATGAAGTCAGCCGATCCAGTCTGATTGATTACTTGTTAAAACGTTGCACTGTGTTCTGCGCTAGTGGCCCAGTGCATCCGATTTCAGCCAGCATTTTTTTCAGGTTTGCTTTCCTTAGCTTTTGATTGTCCCCGATCTTCCTGCAAGGCAGCAGATTGTCTTTTCTGTAGGGGGATTCTGCCCTTAGATGGTCGGCCCTCCCAGGCTTACGAGCCCCATCTGCCCAAGCTTGATGTAGTAATTAGTTGGTGATTAGACCATCACCATCACACATCAAACAACAGACTATAAGACCCTCCTAGCTATCACGAACTTCCGGGAGTCTCACCGATGCTGACAAGTCATGTACGAAACCCCACTCCGTCTTTCATTGATTAGAGTACGACCGTCCTAGTGCTATGCAACTAACTTGATGACGTAGCTCACACAACAATGGCTGCACTCACAATATCCCAGTTACTATAGTAAAATAGTAAAAGCAGCCAACAGCACACGAAAAGCTGATGCACAATTTCCAAAGTGAAAACTGCTACTGAATAGACTGAGCAGAGCTTAGCAAGGAGTTGTACAATGCAGAACTTGGCGTCATACAATTACATCGACGGTTTTGGAACATCACACGATGTGTTGACGTAATTCGCATATATCGCTAGGCAGGGGAAGGTCGTATTCACAAACTTTTGACTTGACAATGAGGAACAATGAGGTGAGTACAACCTGTCATCATCGGCGAACTTTGCTAACTGGATCAGTTGATTAGCTCAGACGCAGAAAATTACACCGTAGAGCCGAAGCTAATCAGTTCCCTAATGCAACTTCTGCAGCGGTCCAGCGAACGTGACCTTATTCCACCATGTTTGGAAACGGAAGTGTCGTACCCTTTTACAACTGTACCCTAATATCATGTACCTGCAAAGTTCTTCTCTCAAAGTTTATTGAAGATTCTTTTTGTAGTGCTTTGATTTTTTCTGCATTATCACGTGGCCAAACCATTTTATCTGTTGTTTCTGTATATTTTCTAATGGGTTATTCCAAGAATTTTTTCTCACTTCTTCATTTCTGATTTTATCTCTCAGGCTGTTTCCTATTATTGTAGATTGTATTGTGCAGATTGTATTGTAGAGTTCATGTCTGGCATTGGTAACACAACGTTGGGATGAAGATTGTGTTGTCGAGTACATGTCTGGCATTGGTAACACAACGTTGAGATGAAGATTGTATTGTCGAGTCCATGTCTGGCATTGGTAACACAACGTTGAGATGAAGATTGTGTTGTCGAGTACATGTCTGGCATTGGTAACACAACGTTGAGATGAAGATTGTGTTGTCGAGTACATGTCTGGCATTGGTAACACAACGTTGAGATGAAGATTGTATTGTCGAGTCCATGTCTGGCATTGGTAACACAGCGTCGAGATGAAGATTGTGTTGTAGAGTCCATGTCTAGCATTGGTAACACAACGTTGAGATGAAGATTGTGTTGTAGAGCGCACGTTTTGCCTGTAGAGAAATCACACTGATTTGGGCTATAACATCCGTCTCCAGTCTGTTTCTGTGATGACGTTCGACAGTGGAATTTATCACTTCCGTCCAAAGTCATTTATTTCTAAACAGAACCGTCCAAGACAGCCTGCACGATTAAGGTTCACTAAGATGGGAGAATGACTGTAAATAATATACCGTGTCTAGTGCCACCCGAGGGAGCAAGACTGTAAATAATTTACCGCGTCTAGTGCCACCCGAGGGAGCAAGACTGTAAATAATTTACCATGTCTAGTGCCACCCGAGGGAGCAAGACTGTAAATAATATACCATGTCTAGTGCCACCCGAGGGAGCAAGACTGTAAATAATATACCATGTCTAGTGCCACCCGAGGGAGCAAGACTGTAAATAATATACCATGTCTAGTGCCACCCGAGAGAGCAAGACTGTAAATAATATACCATGTCTAGTGCCACCCGAGGGAGCAAGACTAAATAATATACCGTGTCTAGTGCCACCCGAGGGAGCAAGACTGTAAATAATTTACCGCGTCTAGTGCCACCCGAGGGAGCAAGACTGTAAATAATATACCATGTCTAGTGCCACCCGAGGGAGCAAGACTAAATAATATACCATGTCTAGTGCGACTAAAGGATGAAAGAATGTAAACAATTCATCGTGTCTTGTGGCACCCGAGGGAGCAAGACTGTAAATAATATACCATGTCTAGTGCCACCCGAGAGAGCAAGACTGTAAATAATATACCATGTCTAGTGCCACCCGAGGGAGCAAGACTAAATAATATACCATGTCTAGTGCCACCCGAGGGAGCAAGACTGTAAATAATATACCATGTCTAGTGCGACTAAAGGATGAAAGAATGTAAACAATTCATCGTGTCTTGTGCCACCCGAGAGAGCAAGGCTGTAAATAATATACCATGTCTTGTACGACTAAAGGATGAAAAAAATGTACACAATTCATCGTGTCTAGTGCCACCTGAGGTAGAAAGATTGTAAATAATGAATGGTGTCTAAAATAGTTTATCATGTCGCCTTTTATCATTATTGTTCTTTATAAAATTTCTTATCAAAGTTTATCCTTTTCTATTGTGTCCTTTATCAGGTCACCCAAGGAAGAAAGACTATAAATGACTCATCGTTTCTAGTGCGACTGAAAGAAGAAAGACTTTAAATAACTCATCGTTTCTAGTGCGACTGAAAGAAGAAAGACTGTAAATAACTCATCGTTTCTAGTGCGACTGAAAGAAGAAAGACTGTAAATAACTCATCGTTTCTAGTGCGACTGAAAGAAGAAAGACTGTAAATAACTCATCGTTTCTAGTGCGACTGAAAGAAGAAAGACTGTAAATAACTCATCGTTTCTAGTGCGACTGAAGGGAGAAAGACTAAGTAATTCATTGTGGCTAGTGCGACTGAAAGAAGAAAGAATGTAAATAATTCATCGTTTCTGGTGCGACTGAAGGGAGAAAGACTAAGTAATTCATCGTGGCTAGTGCGACTGAAAGAAGAAAGACTGTAAATAACTCATCGTTTCTAGTGCGACTGAAGGGAGCAAGACTGTAAATAATTCATTGTGTCTAGTGCGACTGAAGGGAACAAGACTGTAAATAATTCATCATGTCTAGTGCGACTGAAGGGAACAAGACTGTAAATAATTCATCATGTCTAGTGCGACTGAAGGGAACAAGACTGTAAATAATTCATCATGTCTAGTGCGACTGAAGGGAACAAGACTGTAAATAATTCATCATGTCTAGTGCGACTGAAGGGAACAAGACTGTAAATAATTCATCATGTCTAGTGCGACTGAAGGGAACAAGACTGTAAATAATTCATCATGTCTAGTGCGACTGAAGGGAGCAAGACTGTAAATAATTCATCATGTCTAGTGCGACTGAAGGGAACAAGACTGTAAATAATTCATCATGTCTAGTGCGACTGAAGGGAGCAAGACTGTAAATAATTCATCATGTCTAGTGCGACTGAAGGGAGCAAGACTGTAAATAATTCATCATGTCTAGTGTGACTGAAGGGAACAAGACTGTAAATAATTCATCATGTCTAGTGCGAGTGAAGGGAGCAAGACTGTAAATAATTCATCATGTCTAGTGCGAGTGAAGGGAACAAGACTGTAAATAATTCATCATGTCTAGTGCGAGTGAAGGGAGCAGACAGACAGGCCTAATCAGGGTGAATAAGACAAGTGCGTCTGCGTCTCTATAAAATGTTCTTATGTGGTTCTGTTCTTTAAGGGATAATTGTTTTTGGCGACCTACTGTTATCACATCTGTTCTTTATCTGACGTCAGCTATCAAAAGGTGTTCTTTAGCGTTTATCTTTTGCCAGAACAGTTCTTTAGCGGTCCACTTCTGCTAGAACTGTTCTTTAGGGGTCTACATTTCAGCAGAACTGTTCTGTAGTGGATAATTTCATTCAGTTTTATTCTTTAGTTGACAATTTTTATCAGAACTATACTTTAGCTGGTCATCTTTGTCATTATTGCCCTTTATCATATGACCTCTGTCATTATTGCCCTTTATCATATGACCTTTGTCAGTATTGCTCGTCATCAGGTCAGCTTTGTCATTATTGCCCTTTATCATATGACCTTTGTCATTTGGCCCTTTAGCAGTCCCTTTTGTCATTATTGTCCCTTATCAGATGACCTTTATCATTAGTGCCATAATGATGAATATGATACTTATCATGTCACGTTTGTCATTATTGTTCTTTATCAGGTCACGTTTGTCATTATTGTTCTTTATCAGGTCAAGTTTGTCATTATTGTTCTTTATCAGGTCAAGTTTGTCATTATTGTTCTTTATCAGGTCAAGTTTGTCATTATTGTTCTTTATCAGGTCAAGTTTGTCATTTTTGTTCTTTATAAGGTCACGTTTGTCATTATTGTTCTTTATCAGGTCAAGTTTGTCATTATTGTTCTTTATCAGGTCACGTTTGTCATTATTGTTCTTTATCAGGTCACGTTTGTCATTATTGTTCTTTATCTGGTCATCTTTGTCATTATTGTTCTATATCATGCCAAGTTAGTCATTATTGTTCTTTATCAGGTCAAGTTTGTCATTATTGTTCTTTATCAGGTCAAGTTTGTCATTATTGTTCTTTATCAGGTCACGTTTGTCATTATTGTTCTTTATCATGCCAAGTTTGTCATTATTGTTCTTTATCAGGTCAAGTTTGTCATTATTGTTCTTTATCATGCCAAGTTTGTCATTATTGTTCTTTATCAGGTCACGTTTGTCATTATTGTTCTTTATCATGTCACGTTTGTCATTATTGTTCTTTATCAGGTCATCTTTGTCATTATTGTTCTTTATCATGTCAAGTTTGTCATTATTGTTCTTTATCAGGTCAAGTTTGTCATTATTGTTCTTTATCAGGTCACGTTTGTCATTATTGTTCTTTATCATGCCAAGTTTGTCATTATTGTTCTTTATCAGGTCAAGTTTGTCATTATTGTTCTTTATCATGCCAAGTTTGTCATTATTGTTCTTTATGAGGTCACGTTTGTCATTATTGTTCTTTATCATGTCACGTTTGTCATTATTGTTCTTTATCAGGTCATCTTTGTCATTATTGTTCTTTATCATGTCAAGTTTGTCATTATTGTTCTTTATCAGGTCACGTTTGTCATTATTGTTCTTTATAAGGTCACGTTTGTCATTATTGTTCTTTATCAGGTCAAGTTTGTTATTATTGTTCTTTATCAGGTCAAGCTTGTCATTATTGTTCTTTATCAGGTCACGTTTGTCATTATTGTTCTTTATCATGCCAAGTTTGTCATTATTGTTCTTTATCAGGTCAAGTTTGTCATTATTGTTCTTTATCAGGTCACGTTTGTCATTATTGTTCTTTATCATGTCACGTTTGTCATTATTGTTCTTTATCAGGTCATCTTTGTCATTATTGTTCTTTATCAGGCCACGTTTGTCATTATTGTTCTTTATCAGGCCACGTTTGTCATTATTGTTCTTTATCAGGCCACGTTTGTCATTATTGTTCTTTATCAGGCCACGTTTGTCATTATTGTTCTTTATCAGGCCACGTTTGTCATTATTGTTCTTTATCAGGTCAAGTTTGTTATTATTGTTCTTTATCAGGTCATCTTTGTCATTATTGTTCTTTATCAGGTCATCTTTGTCATGATTGTCCTTTTTTGGATCACTGTTGTTATTATTGCCCTTTATCAGGCGACCATTGTCATTGTTGTCCTTTAGTGAGTCATTGTTGCCATTATTGCCCTCTCTCATGTCATCTGTGCCATTATTGCTCTTTATCAGGTCACCTTTGTCATTATTGCCCTCTCTCATGTCATCTGTGCCATTTTTGCTCTTTATCAGGTCACCTTTCCCATTATTGCCATTTATCCGGTCACCTTTGTTATTATTGCTCTTTATCAGATTATTTATTTCATTATTGCTCTTTATCATGCCACTTTTATTATTATTGCCTTTTATCAGCTCAGTTTTGTTGTTATTGCCCTTTATCATGTCACATTTTCATTATTGCTCATTATCATGTCACTTTAGTCATTATTGCCCTTTATCGGGTCACTTGTGTCACTATTGCCATTTTTTTCAAGTGACTTTTGTTTGAGCCATACAGAATTTGTTCGGACAAGCCAAAATGGTTCTAAAAATGGACACATCGTGTAAAAACCATCTTGACATGAAGATGTCTTGTCAGAACGGTTCTTGTAAAGAATCTCTCTTGTCAGAATGACTGTGGTTCACAATGCCTCTAGCTCATTGATGGATAACTTTTGTTTCAAACGTTACTTAAGTGGACAGTCCTGTCAAAACCATTTTAAACATCCACTCACAACAAAATAGTTTCTGTTCACTCACGATTTTTATATTTCAGCTACAGAAAACAAAATGTGAGGGAGCCGCGATAGCTCCGTGGTTAGTGAACTGAATTACAAAGGAATGTGAGGGAGTCGCGATAGCTCAGTGGTTAGTGAACTGGAGTACAAAGGAATGTGAGGGAGTCGCGATAGCTCAGTGGTTAGTGAACTGGACTACAAAGGAATGTGAGGGAGTCGCGATAGCTCAGTGGTTAGTGAACTGGACTACAAAGGAATGTGAGGGAGTCGCGATAGCTCAGTGGTTAGTGAACTGAACTACAAAGAAATGTGAGGGAGTCGCGATAGCTCCGTGGTTAGTGAACTGAACTACAAAGGAACAGAAAACAAAATGTGAGGGAGTCGCGATAGCTCAGTGGTTAGTGAACTGGACTACAAAGGAATGTGAGGGAGTCGCGATAGCTCAGTGGTTAGTGAACTGGACTACAAAAGAATGTGAGGGAGTCGCGATAGCTCCGTGGTTAGTGCACTGGACTACAAAGGAATGTGAGGGAGTCGCGATAGCTGCGTGGTTAGTGAACTGGACTACAAAGGAATGTGAGGGAGTCGCGATAGCTCAGTGGTTAGTGAACTGGAGTACAAAGGAATGTGAGGGAGTCGCGATAGCTCAGTGGTTAGTGAACTGGACTACAAAGGAATGTGAGGGAGTCGCGATAGCTCAGTGGTTAGTGAACTGGACTACAAAGGAATGTGAGGGAGTCGCGATAGCTCAGTGGTTAGTGAACTGGACTACAAAGGAATGTGAGGGAGTCGCGATAGCTGCGTGGTTAGTGAACTGGACTACAAAGGAATGTGAGGGAGTCGCGATAGCTCAGTGGTTAGTGAACTGGAGTACAAAGGAATGTGAGGGAGTCGCGATAGCTCAGTGGTTAGTGAACTGGAGTACAAAGGAATGTGAGGGAGTCGCGATAGCTCCGTGGTTAGTGAACTGGACTACAAAGGAATGTGAGGGAGTCGCGATAGCACCGTGGTTAGTGAACTGGACTACAAAGGAATGTGAGGGAGTCGCGATAGCTCCGTGGTTAGTGAACTGGGCCACAAATAACAAGAGGTCGGGTTCGATCATGATCAACGGCTTCCTGGTTCACCCAGCCTTAAATGGGTACCGGATTTTTTTTCTGAGAAAGTAAAGCGGCACTGACGTAATACCGACCACATTACCCCAAAAACCATGTGTCGAAAGTCTGTAAAAATGATGGTCACTAACACCATATTCCCTATACAATTTCGGTATTCTGTTATAACATTCTTGAAACTCAAATGTTCTTTGTGCAGAGCGTGAATAATGCAGGCTTGGTCTGTAATTGTAGTAAAGTAAAGTAATGTGCCCCGTCACGTCAAGTGGCGTATAGGGAATATAGTGTTAGTGACCATACTTTTTTACAGACTTTCGGTGCATGATTTTTGAGGTAATGTGGTCGGTATTATGCCCATGCCGCTTTACTTCCCCAGAAAAAATTGCGGCTTCCAGTAATTGTAGTAGGCTACATTTATATCGCTGACGCTATCAACCATAATAGAACAAGTTGTTACCATTTATAGCTCCGATAACAACATTTACATTGATAATAAGTTTTTAAATTATTATTTCGTGGTATAGGTTACCTTGCAGTCGTCCTTTATATCTCTGACAATATAAAAATGTATAGTTCTATCGTCATCATTTTTATATCTCTGATAGTATAATTTATATTTGACATAATTTATATCTCTGACAATATAGTTTATATTTGACATAATTTATATATCTGACAATATAGTTTATATTTGACATAATTTATATCTCTGACAATATAGTTTATATTTGACATAATTTATATCTCTGACAATATAGTTTATATTTGACATAATTTATATCTCTGACAATATAGTTTATATTTGACATAATTTATATCTCTGACAATATAGTTTATATTTGACATAATTTATATCTCTGACAATATAGTTTATATTTGACATAATTTATATCTCTGACAATATAGTTTATATTTGACATAATTTATATCTCTGACAATATAGTTTATATTTGACATAATTTATATCTCTGACAATATAGTTTATATTTGACATAATTTATATCTCTGACAATATAGTTTATATTTGACATAATTTATATATCTGACAATATAGTTTATATTTGACATAATTTATATCTCTGACAATATAGTTTATATTTGACATAATTTATATCTCTGACAATATAGTTTATATTTGACATAATTTATATATCTGACAATATAGTTTATATTTGGCATAATTTATATCTCTGACAATATAATTTATATTTCTACCATCATTTATATTTCTGACAGTATAAATGATTATTCTGTAGTCATCATTTACATGATTTAGATAAAAGAAAAGGAACGAATTGTCAACAGCCAATTAACTGAACAAGAAATGACAAAAACACCTACTATATATACTATATATACTATAAAACCTACCTACTATATGCTTTGCGTGCGGTTCTGGAAACATGCTGCGCAATACGGTAAAGTAAGAAAGAATCAAGAAGATAAAACCATACAAATTCTCAGGAAGTCGGATAGGTTGGCTGGCCGAAAGACATAAACATCTCATCTTCGTTCTAAGTCTCAACAAAAAAATATTTTTAAAATCGGTCATTTTCAGAGAAAAAAGTCATCCTTAATTCGTGTGCTATAATCATTGCACAATTTACTGTACGCTACATCTCCAATCATCGGGAGCCGCGATAGCTCAGTGGTTGGTGAACTGGACTATAAAGGACAAGAGGTAGGGTTTGATCCCAACCGACGGCTTCCGGTTAACCCAGCCTTTAATGGGTACCGGATTTTTTTCTGGGAAAGTAAAGCGGCACGGGCGTAATACCGACCACTTTATCCCAGAAATCATGTGGCGAAGGTCTGTAAAATTTATGGTCTCTAACACCATATTTTCCCGCGTGTTACCGGGGCTTCATTGTGAGGGAAGTAAAGAATAATGACACTGTGACCTTCCAGGCATGCCGTAAGAGGCGACTAAGGAGGTTGATCGATGGCTTGACAAGCTGTCATTGTAAAAAGTAATGTTATGGAAACAGCGCCACAGATTTTAGAAGCAGTGATCTCTGCAATATGTGCCATTTTGGCACGCAAGGTTTCTGTTTTTGAGATTGTCGTTCTGCCCTATGTGCCATCTTCGGCTCGAAAGGACAATAGATAGATAGATAGATAGAACACCATATTCTCTATACACCACTTGGCGTGACGGGGGTACTTTACTTTTTTTTTTACATCTCCAATCATTGACGACATCTTCAATCGTTGCACGACATCTTCAATCATTGCACGACATCTTCAATCATTGCATAATCGAAGAATCTGCAACAATCAAAACCCAAAGTTGCTGTTCAATAATAACTCATTCTAAATAGTATACGCTTTTACTACAATCTTATATTATCACCTCACATTATCACCTTTATATTATCACCTCACATTATCACCTTTAAATTATCACCTCACATTATCACCTTTATAATATCACCTCACATTATCACCTTTATATTATCACCTCACATTATCACCTTTATATTATCACATCACATTATCACCATTATATTATCACCTCACATTATCACCTTTATATTATCACCTCACATTATCACCTTTATATTATCACCTCACATTATCACCTTTATATTATCACCTCGCATTATCACCTTTATATTATCACCTCACATTATCACCTTTATATTATCACCTCACATTATCACCTTTATATTATCACCTCACATTATCACCTTTATATTATCACCTCACATTATCACCTTTATATTATCACCTCACATTATCACCTTTATATTATCACCTCACATTATCACCATTATATTATCACCTCACATTATCACCTTTATATTATCACCTCACATTATCACCTTAATATTATCACCTCACATTATCACCTTTATATTATCACCTCACATTATCACCTTTATATTATCACCTCACATTATCACCTTTATATTATCACCTCACATTATCACCTTTATATTATCACCTCACATTATCACCTTTATATTATCACCTCACATTATCACCTTTATATTATCACCTCACATTATCACCATTATATTATCACCTCACATTATCACCTTTATATTATCACCTCACATTATCACCTTAATATTATCACCTCACATTATCACCTTTATATTATCACCTCACATTATCACCTTTATATTATCACCTCACATTATCACCTTTATATTATCACCTCACATTATCACCTTTATATTATCACCTCACATTATCACCTTTATATTATCACCTCACATTATCACCTTTATATTATCACCTCACATTATCACCTTTATATTATCACCTCACATTATCACCTTTATATTATCACCTCACATTATCACCATTATATTATCACCTCACATTATCACCTTTATATTATCACCTCACATTATCACCTTTATATTATCACCTCACGTTATCACCTTTATATTATCACCTCACATTATCACCTTTATATTATCACTTCACATTATCACCTTTATATTATCACCTCACATTATCACCTTTATATTATCACCTCACATTATCACCTCTATATTATCACCTCACATTATCACCTTTATATTATCACAGCGCATAATTACCTTTATATTATCACCTAACATTATCACCTTTATATTATCACCTAATATTATCAACTGTATATTATTACCTAACATATCACATTTATATTATCACCTTCATATTATCATCTAACATTATCACCTCATATTATCACATAACATTATCACGCCATAGTACAATAATTTCCTCATATGTAACAGAATAAGTGAATTAAAGCATGGGTCAGGTAAGTCAGTCGGCACCTCTTTCTTAACAGTTTATAACAGTGGTATGGCATAACAGTCGCCAGTAGTTAGTGACAGTAAGTAAGCAATGGAAAGTTCAAGCGGTTAGTGGACAAAGCTGAGGAGGAAGGCTAGTAGTCGAACATAACAAGTTTCCAACAAGTTTCGGGAGAATGGGCATTTTCCTAACAGTTATTGTAAGGGTGTGGATAAACACACGGCTTCACCCGTCAGGCCAAAAGGTTGACAAGCAAGGTCAAAGTCATGAAATAAATATCATTATTTTGAAACTCAGGAGAGGTCAAGCTGACCAGAGGTTACTTTGGAGTGACAAACAAGCCTGTTTGGACCATTCTAAAACGTAAGAGTTCACTGAAAGTACCAAGATGTTGGTTGTTGTGATAACTTGGAGTCAAAAGTAACAGAACAGTCAACTTCGCAGCAACATCGCGACAGCCCATTGGATGCTGATTCGTCGCGGACGTACAACGCGGCACATGAGACTTCAATATAAACACGTAGGCAGGCAAGATAAGTCAATCAGTTAGGACAGACAAGGAAGTCAGTCAAGTTAGTATGGAACAGATAAGAGAGTTAGGTAGTAATAAGCAGTAAGACAGAGTTAGTAGAGTAGGAACAATTAGTTGAGCGGTAGACAGAACCAGAACAGGTGAATTAGAACATTGAGAACATTTAGTTTCGAAAGTGTTTTTAAGTGTATTTCACATGTGTACTTCAGACAACAAGTTGTAAGTAAGTTGTGAGAGAGAACGATTTTACATGTCACAGGTAAGCACTTGTGGACTTCTCAATATATATTCGGCGGTAGCCTCTGAACTGTCCAGAATTAAGAACAGTAATTCTAAACATAAGCGCTTCCACTATTATGTATCACGTACCAAGTTAAAGATCAATAAACTTGACTATATGTTATGAGTGAATAGTCTGTGAAGATCGTGTTGACTACGTTGTGATCAATGTGATGTGACTAACTATAATCAAGATATATAAATAACCAACACTGTTAACATTGATGTCACCTCACATTATCAAATCCTATTACTACTTTACACTAACACCCGCATTACCACTTTATATTGAAATCTCGTATTATCATTTCACATTAACACTCATCTTATCATCTGAAATAGTCACCTCATCTTTCTGCCTCATAGCAAACTAATTCCCTATATTATCTTCTCCTACTAACACTTCTTAATTCCATGTTTCATCGTTGTCTATTACTCCCTCACTTTAATTCCACATGTTATCGCTTTCTATTGCTCCCCCACTTTAATTCCACATATTATCGCTTTCTATTGCTCCCTCACTTTAATTCCACATATTATCGCTTTCTATTACTCCCTCACTTTAATTTTCCATATTATCGCTTTCTATTGCTCCCTCACTTTAATTTTCCATATTATCGCTTTCTATTTCTCCCTCACTTTAATTCCACATGTTATCGCTTTCTATTACTCCCTCACTTTAATTCCACATGTTATCGCTTTCTATTGCTCCCTCACTTTAATTCCACATATTATCGCTTTCTATTACTCCCTCACTTTAATTCCACATATTATCGCTTTCTATTGCTCCCTCACTTTAATTCCACATATTATCGCTTTCTATTGCTCCCTCACTTTAATTCCACATATTATCGCTTTCTATTACTCCCTCACTTTAATTCTACATATTATCGCTTTCTATTGCTCCCTCACTTTAATTCTACATATTATCGCTTTCTATTGCTCCCTCACTTTAATTCTACATATTATCGCTTTCTATTGCTCCTACACTACTGTTGGACATTAGAGAAATCTTCGCGTCTACTACTGTTGGACATAGAGAAATCTTCGCGTCTACTACTGTTGGACATTAGAGAAATCTTCGCGTCTACTACTGTTGGACATTAGAGAAATCTTCGCGTCTACTACTGTTGGACATTAGAGAAATCTTCGCGTCTACTACTGTTGGACATTAGAGAAATCTTCGCGTCTACTACTGTTGGACATTAGAGAAATCTTCGCGTCTACTACGGTTGGGCATTAGAGAAATCTTCGCGTCTACTACTGTTGGACATTAGAGAAATCTTCGCGTCTACTACGGTTGGACATTAGAGAAATCTTCGCGTCTACTACGGTTGGACATTAGAGAAATCTTCGCGTCTACTATTGTTGGACATTAGAGAAATCTTCGCGTCTACTACGGTTGGACATTAGAGAAATCTTCGCGTCTACTACGGTTGGACATTAGAGAAATCTTCGCGTCAACTACGGTTGGACATTAGAGAAATCTTCGCATCTACTACTGTTGGACATTAGAGAAATCTTCGCATCTACTACGGTTGGACATTAGAGAAATCTTCGCATCTACTACTGTTGGGTATCAGAGAAATCTTCGCATCTACTACGGTTGGACATTAGAGAAATCTTCGCATCTACTACTGTTGGGTATCAGAGAAATCTTCGCGTCTACTACTGTTGGGTATCAGAGAAATCTTCGCATCTACTACGGTTGGACATTAGAGAAATCTTCGCATCTACTACTGTTGGGTATCAGAGAAATCTTCGCATCTACTACGGTTGGGTATCAGAGAAATCTTCGCATCTACTACGGTTGGGTATCAGAGAAATCTTCGCATCTACTACGGTTGGACATTAGAGAAATCTTCGCATCTACTACTGTTGGGTATCAGAGAAATCTTCGCATCTACTACGGTTGGACATTAGAGAAATCTTCGCATCTACTACGGTTGGACATTAGAGAAATCTTCGCATCTACTACTGTTGGGTATCAGAGAAATCTTCGCATCTACTACTGTTGGGTATCAGAGAAATCTTCGCGTCTACTACGGTTGGACATTAGAGAAATCTTCGCATCTACTACGGTTGGACATTAGAGAAATCTTCGCATCTACTACGGTTGGACATTAGAGAAATCTTCGCATCTACTACTGTTGGATAATTAGAGAAATCTTCGCATCTACTACGGTTGGACATTAGAGAAATCTTCGCATCTACTACGGTTGGACATTAGAGAAATCTTCGCATCTACTACGGTTGGACATTAGAGAAATCTTCGCATCTACTACGGTTGGACATTAGAGAAATCTTCGCATCTACTACTGTTGGATAATTAGAGAAATCTTCGCATCTACTACGGTTGGACATTAGAGAAATCTTCGCATCTACTATTGTTGGACATTAGAGAAATCTTCGCATCTACTACGGTTGGACATTAGAGAAATCTTCGCATCTACTACGGTTGGACATTAGAGAAATCTTCGCGTCAACTACGGTTGGACATTAGAGAAATCTTCGCATCTACTACGGTTGGACATTAGAGAAATCTTCGCGTCAACTACTGTTGGGTATCAGAGAAATCTTCGCATCTACTACGGTTGGACATTAGAGAAATCTTCGCATCTACTACGGTTGGACATTAGAGAAATCTTCGCATCTACTACGGTTGGACATTAGAGAAATCTTCGCGTCTACTACTGTTGGACATTAGAGAAATCTTCGCATCTACTACGGTTGGACATTAGAGAAATCTTCGCATCTACTACGGTTGGACATTAGAGAAATCTTCGCGTCAACTACGGTTGGACATTAGAGAAATCTTCGCATCTACTACTGTTGGACATTAGAGAAATCTTCGCATCTACTACTGTTGGACATTAGAGAAATCTTCGCATCTACTACTGTTGGATAATTAGAGAAATCTTCGCATCTACTACGGTTGGACATTAGAGAAATCTTCGCATCTACTACTGTTGGATAATTAGAGAAATCTTCGCATCTACTACGGTTGGACATTAGAGAAATCTTCGCGTCTACTACGGTTGGACATTAGAGAAATCTTCGCGTCTACAACGGTTGGACATTAGAGAAATCTTCGCATCTACTACTGTTGGATAATTAGAGAAATCTTCGCATCTACTACGGTTGGACATTAGAGAAATCTTCGCGTCTACTACGGTTGGACATTAGAGAAATCTTCGCATCTACTACGGTTGGACATTAGAGAAATCTTCGCATCTACTACTGTTGGATAATTAGAGAAATCTTCGCATCTACTACGGTTGGACATTAGAGAAATCTTCGCATCTACTACGGTTGGACATTAGAGAAATCTTCGCATCTACTACGGTTGGACATTAGAGAAATCTTCGCATCTACTACGGTTGGACATTAGAGAAATCTTCGCATCTACTACTGTTGGATAATTAGAGAAATCTTCGCATCTACTACGGTTGGACATTAGAGAAATCTTCGCATCTACTATTGTTGGACATTAGAGAAATCTTCGCATCTACTACGGTTGGACATTAGAGAAATCTTCGCATCTACTACGGTTGGACATTAGAGAAATCTTCGCATCTACTACGGTTGGACATTAGAGAAATCTTCGCGTCTACTACGGTTGGGTATCAGAGAAATCTTCGCATCTACTACTGTTGGGTATCAGAGAAATCTTCGCATCTACTACGGTTGGGTATCAGAGAAATCTTCGCATCTACTACTGTTGGGTATCAGAGAAATCTTCGCATCTACTACGGTTGGACATTAGAGAAATCTTCGCATCTACTACTGTTGGGTATCAGAGAAATCTTCGCATCTACTACGGTTGGACATTAGAGAAATCTTCGCATCTACTATTGTTGGGTATCAGAGAAATCTTCGCGTCTACTACGGTTGGACATTAGAGAAATCTTCGCGTCTACTACGGTTGGACATTAGAGAAATCTTCGCATCTACTACTGTTGGGTATCAGAGAAATCTTCGCGTCTACTACTGTTGGATAATTAGAGAAATCTTCGCATCTACTACTGTTGGGTATCAGAGAAATCTTCGCATCTACTACGGTTGGACATTAGAGAAATCTTCGCATCTACTACGGTTGGACATTAGAGAAATCTTCGCGTCTACTACTGTTGGATAATTAGAGAAATCTTCGCATCTACTACTGTTGGGTATCAGAGAAATCTTCGCATCTACTATTGTTGGGTATCAGAGAAATCTTCGCGTCTACTACTGTTGGATAATTAGAGAAATCTTCGCATCTACTACTGTTGGATAATTAGAGAAATCTTCGCATCTACTACTGTTGGATAATTAGAGAAATCTTCGCATCTACTACTGTTGGATAATTAGAGAAATCTTCGCATCTACTACTGTTGGGTATCAGAGAAATCTTCGCATCTACTATTGTTGGGTATCAGAGAAATCTTCGCGTCTACTACTGTTGGATAATTAGAAAAATCTTCGCATCTACTACTGTTGGGTATCAGAGAAATCTTCGCGTCTACTATTGTTGGATAATTAGAGAAATCTTCGCATCTACTACTGTTGGATAATTAGAGAAATCTTCGCATCTACTACTGTTGGATAATTAGAGAAATCTTCGCATCTACTACTGTTGGGTATCAGAGAAATCTTCGCATCTACTATTGTTGGGTATCAGAGAAATCTTCGCGTCTACTACTGTTGGATAATTAGAGAAATCTTCGCATCTACTACTGTTGGATAATTAGAGAAATCTTCGCATCTACTACTGTTGGATAATTAGAGAAATCTTCGCATCTACTACTGTTGGATAATTATAGAAATCTTCGCATCTACTACTGTTGGGTATCAGAGAAATCTTCGCATCTACTATTGTTGGGTATCAGAGAAATCTTCGCGTCTACTACTGTTGGATAATTAGAAAAATCTTCGCATCTACTACTGTTGGGTATCAGAGAAATCTTCGCGTCTACTATTGTTGGATAATTAGAGAAATCTTCGCATCTACTACTGTTGGATAATTATAGAAATCTTCGCATCTACTACTTTTGGGTATCAGAGAAATCTTCGCATCTACTACGGTTGGACATTAGAGAAATCTTCGCATCTACTATTGTTGGGTATCAGAGAAATCTTCGCGTCTACTATTGTTGGGTATCAGTGAAATTTTCGCGTCTACTGCTTTTGGGTATCAGATAAATTTTCGCGTCTACTGCTGTTGGGTACCAGAGAAATTTTCGCGTCTACTACGGTTGGACACAGATAAATCGTCACGTATACTACTGCTGAACAACAGAAGTTTTAGGTCCTTGAAACCTCTCCACGAACGACAGATCCCTCCTTGCTGTAAAGGTCTGTTGAGGGATTTTTCTGTTTTACCTCTCCGCTGCCCTTCAGCTGTACCGCTTCTTTTGTGTGTTGCTTCTTCTACTCCTTGTCTGTGTGCGTGAATTATTTATCTATTCCATTCACACACATAACAACACAAGATGTTCTCTGATCGGCCGCCTTTATTTCCCTTGTCGGTTGTTGCATTTTGATACATCTTGACAATTACGATTTATATAAATTATAGTCAATGAACATATCATCTGTGCAGTTTTACTGAAATATCTCACATGAACCATACATCTTGACATAACAATTGTAGTTCATCTATCCATTCTCCTCATCTCTCGCTCTCTATTATATTTTATCCTATTCTAATCTTCTTAATTGCGCTCGGCATTAATCGTTAAAATTCAAACATCTCAAAGTCTGACTGATGGTCTCCCTTTGTTAAAGTTCAAACATCTCAAAGTCCTGCTGATGGTCTCCCTTTGTTAAAGTTCAAACATCTCAAAGTCTGGCTGATGGTCTCCCTTTGTTAAAATTCAAACATCTCAAAGTCCTGCTGATGGTCTCCCTTTGTTAAAATTCAAACATCTCAAAGTCTGGCTGATGGTCTCCCTTTGTTAAAATTCAAACATCTCAAAGTCCTGCTGATGGTCTCCCTTTGTTAAAGTTCAAACATCTCAAAGTCTGGCTGATGGTCTCCCTTTGTTAAAGTTCAAACATCTCAAAGTCCTGCTGATGGTCTCCCTTTGTTAAAGTTCAAACATCTCAAAGTCCTGCTTATGGTCTCCCTTTGTTAAAGTTCAAACATCTCAAAGTCCTGCTGATGGTCTCCCTTTGTTAAAGTTCAAACATCTCAAAGTCCTGCTGATGGTCTCCCTTTGTTAAAGTTCAAACATCTCAAAGTCCTGCTGATGGTCTCCCTTTGTTAAAGTTCAAACATCTCAAAGTCCTACTGATGGTCTCCCATTGTTAAAGTGTGTTTGTTTATTCATCCTAACTGTTGTTTATGTGTTATTAGAATTGTACACAATATAATAATCTGAATTCCCCCTATTTCTACTCCCTCATTTTAATCCCTTTATCATCTTTTTCTTCTACTCCCTCATTTTAATCCCTTTATCATCTCTTTCTTCTACTCCCTCATTTTAATCACTTTATCATTTCTTTCTTCTACTCCCTCATTTTAATTCCTTTATTATCTCTTTCTTCTACTCCCTCATTTTAATCCCTTTATCATCTCTTTCTTCTACTCCCTCATTTTAATCCCTCTATCATCTCTTTCTTCTACTCCCTCATTTTAATCCCTTTATCATCTCTTTCTTCTACTCCCTCATTTTGATCCCTTTATCATCTCTTTCTTCTACTCCCTCATTTTAATCCCTTTATCATCTCTTTCTTCTACTCCCTCATTTTAATCCACCATATTATTACTTCATATGAATCCCTTATCTTCACTCCCCATATTATCAACTCCATTCCTCGCACACGACTTAGTGCCGCATTCTACCACTTAATCTGTGTCGGTCTAAGCCGCCATTCTCTACCGGCTCCAACTCCTTATCACATCGCAGAAACTCACCATATCGTCTCACTTCCCTCGACGCCTCCTCGATAACTCTCAAGATAATTCAAGGCAACGCACTGCTCTAGCAAACAATTAGTCATAACTGTCCCACGAGAAGATAACGGGATTTTACTGGTCAGAGTTGAATGACTTTAGTTGTTAGTAGTGACGGAGCTGGCCTGGGCAACCACGACATTGTTCAGAACTCCAGATGTTGCAGGTCTTTCGGTTATTTCTGCTGATGACTTCAAATGCTGCAGGTCTCTCGGTTATTTCTGCTGATGACTTCAAATGCTGCAGGTCTCTCGGTTATTTCTGCTGATGACTTCAAATGCTGCAGGTCTCTCGGTTATTTCTGCTGATGACTTCAAATGCTGCAGGTCTCTCGGTTATTTCTGCTGATGACTTCAAATGTTACAGGTCTTTCTATTATTTCTGCTGATGACTTCACATGTTGCAGGTCTCTCGGTTATTTCTGCTGATGACTTCAAATGCTGCAGGTCTTTTGGTTATTTCTACTGATGACCTCACATGTTGCAGGTCTTTTGGTTATTTCTACTGATGACTTCACATGCTGCAGGTCTTTTGGTTATTTCTACTGATGACTTCACATGCTGCAGGTCTTTTGGTTATTTCTACTGATGACTTCACATGCTGCAGGTCTTTTGGTTATTTCTACTGATGACTTCACATGCTGCAGGTCTTTTGGTTATTTCTACTGATGACTTCACATGTTGCAGGTCTTTCGGTTATTTCTGCTGATGACTTCACATGTTGCAGGTCTTTCGGTTATTTCTACTGATGACTTCACATGTTGCAGGTCTTTTTGTTATTTCTACTGATGACTTCACATGTTGCAGGTCTTTCGGTTATTTCTACTGATGACTTCACATGTTGCAGGTCTTTCGGTTACTTCTGCTAGCAAGTCTAACGAGTCATGACGCGCCATGTCTTGCAGGTGCCAGACCTACATTCATCTTGTCATCTCAACTCCTTCCAGAATCTCGCCCTCTCTAAAATGATTGATTATTACTCTCCCCACACTTTCGCTTTCTGAAGGCGATGGGGGAAAATACGTGGCGATCTTAAGAGACTGACATCACACAGGATGACGTAGGAAGTATTTAGTGAAGACCTCTCTGTAAGATGGGTTAAAAGATAGATGAAGAAGTAGATTAGAGAGAAGGAAATGGAAAATAATAAGACGAAGAGGAAGAAGAAGAGGAGGTAAAGTAAGAAGAAGAAAAGGAAGAAAAAGAAGGAGGAAGAAAAAGAAAAAGTGGGGAAGGAAGAAGAACAGGGGTAAGGAGAAAAAGAGGCTAAGGAGAAAAAAGAAGAAGATTCACTTTTACACGATTTCAGTTTTGTATTTAATTATTTTATTTATGTATTCATTCATTTATTTATCTATTTATATATTTATTTATTTTCGTTGTTGTGGGGGGAGGGGGTGAAGGTGGTTTAATCAGCTACAGTGATGTACACTAGGGGTGCAGAACTTGGTTTAATTTGTCTGATGTTAATTTGTCTGATCTTAATTTGTATGATGTTCATTTGGCTGATCATAATTTGGCTGATGTTAATTTGTCTGATGTTAATTTGTCTGATGTTAATTTGTCTAATGTTAATTTGTCTGATGTTAATTTGTAGGATGTTAATTTGTCTAATCTTAATTTGGCTGATGTTAATTTGTATGATGTTAATTTGTCTAATCTTAATTTGGCTGATGTTAATTTGTATGATGTTAATTTGTCTAATCTTAATTTGGCTGATGTTAATTTGTCTGATGTTAATTTGTCTGATGTTTATTTGGCAGATGTTAATTTGTCTGATGCTAGTTTGTCTGACGTTGCGGCCCAAGCCGCTCGTTTCTGAAACATTATTTTGTAACACAGTGTAAGCAATGATTGACCTCAACGTTTGAAACGGTTAGAAAGTCCGGCGTTAGTGTCCATACTTTTCAACAATCAACAGAACAGTGTGCGGGTGACGTCAGTTATACGCTACGCCGCTCTATTTATCTAGCAGAGTCAGTTTAATTATCATCATCGAGTGTCGTCTCTGCATCGAAGGTTGGCTACCATGGAACGCCATTCCGCTCTGTCTCTAGCTATTATGATGCAGGTTATCATAGGCTGACTTTTCCATCTTTTGATGTTACTCGTCCATGCTAGTCTTGGTCTGCCTCTGCCACCTTGTATTTTCCATTTCAAGATTACTTTTAGTAGGCTGTTGTGTTTTTTAACATTACCCACAAATCTCATTTGTCTTGCTTGAATTGTGTTTAGTAGTTCTGTTTTCTCAGAAAATCAAAGTAAGATTACTGTACATTATCAGAGACTGGATGACATCCGAAGCAAAATCGTTCCCCTCTCTCTACACTCCGTGAAAAAAATCTCCACATGTGGGGGGTGTAAACTCAGATCGCTTCACATCGGTGCTAGCTCACTGGCCACTCCGCCAACGTGCCTTCCTAATACAAATTGTAGATGTTCCTCATCTGAGTGTAAGTCAGATTGAAAGCATATCCCTATCGGAGACGGACATCATCATCATCATTGTCGTCGTCAATATATCAATCATCATCATCGTCGTCGTCATCATCACTATCATAAAATCGCATACCCTTTGCAAAAAAATACAATCACCACAGCCCGTATCAAAAAAATTCTTTGTCTCTAGTCAGATCACACACAGAACGTTGCATTCACCATAACCCGTCTGAAAGAATCGCTTTCCCTAGTCAGATGTCTCATAGAACATTGCATTCACCACAGCCCGCTTAGAGTATGTCGTATATGAAACATATGTCGTTTGTGTTTATACTTTGTCCACAAGCTTTTTAGCAATGCAGTCAGCTTTACGCCAGTGATGGATGTGTTCTGTTTAAAAAAAAAAAATGAACCCCAGAGTTAATTTACAGCTGGATGGACCTTGACCCCGTCGATTGAGGTCAAGCCAGACCTATTTGTTTGCCACACACACCTTCATCAGCCAGTGTTACTGCTCTCTGTTAATTAAAGCAACAGAAACAAACTCGGTGATTCAAGAACAAAGAGGACAAACAAATATTTGTTAGCAAATAATTCCTGTATAAATGTTTAAGGTAGGGAACGAACTCTGGGTGGTAATATGATTTATAGACTCCCATGGTGTAAAAGTCAATTGGAGATATATGGGGTTGAAGTTAAAAGATTGTCAGTTGACAAGAGTAGGAAGATGAGATCAATAAACTGAGCTCTTACCAGTCAACAGAGTTTCAAGATGAGATCAATAAAATGAGCTCTTACCAGTCAACAGAGCTTCAAGATTAGATCAATAAAATGAGCTCTTACCAGTCAACAGAGCTTCACGATGACATCAATAAAATGAGCTCTTACCAGTCAACAGAGCTTCAAGATGACATCAATAAAATGAGCTCTTACCAGTCAACAGAGCTTCAAGATGACATCAATAAAATGAGCTCTTACCAGTCAACAGAGCTTCAAGATTAGATCAATAAAATGAGCTTTTACCAGTGAACAGAGCTTCAAGATTAGATCAATAAAATGAGCTTTTACCAGTGAACAGAGCTTCAAGATTAGATCAATAAAATGAGCTCTTACCAGTCAACAGAGCTTCAAGAAGAGATCAATGAAATAAACTTTATCAGTAAACAGTGTGTCAAAATGAGTTCAGGAAAATGAACTTTAACCAGTGAGTTGAGCAAAATGAGCTGCTACTTGCTCAAAGTGTCAAGATATACTTCAGGTCTATTTGCAAGTTGAACTACTATGATTAGGATATTTAGTTTAGTAGTTGATTCTCTACGGCTTGTACACACAGACCGAAGAATGAAAGTAAAACCGTCGGAATTAAATGTTGCTGAAAGTATTGATTTCCACATTAAAACCCCTTTTAGTATCGAAAAATAAAATCTGGTGTTGTTACTTTCAAAAACACCACACTAATCTAGTTCAGCTCATTTTCTGGTAATTTGGACCATCAGAGTTGCCAGATAAAAGTCATGATTTTTAGCCAAACAAGACTAAAAAAATAAACCAGAAAAAGCCAATCATATTTGCCATAATAACATTACGTGAAATCCTCCATATTCAATTTGTTACTCTCATTTTTACTGAAAGAAATTGAAGCTATAAATCTTGTCTGTTGTAAATTCCTTTAACATATTCACGGATGGCATGAAGTCCTTACATAATTTAAGCGACAGCAATAATTATGCACAGATTATCCCACAAGAATGTCAATGCATATCTGGGGAACGGGCAAATAAGTCAAGTGCTGCGGTAAAGCTGGTAGCAAGGAGCCAGTAGTGGGGTAACGTACACTACTATAAAATATTGAGACAGCTTTACAAAAGACACTCCTAAAATATCCCTTTGGACAGCCATATTTCACTGTGAGCGGACGTACTCTGCCTACAAGCTAAGTCTTATGTTTATATATTATCATTTCTCTCTCTCTCTCTCTCTCTCTATATATATATATATATATATATATATATATACTTTCATATTTCTACATTTCAACTATCCTTCAACATGCAGTATATATATATATATATATCTCATTTCATCATCTCATCTCTTATCCCTCTGTCTATATCTCCTTAACTTACCTGTCCCAATCATTCTAGATGTAGTAATATTTGTCTGTGCTACAAGCTAAGTCTCATTTTTATATATTATCATTTCTCTATACATATTTATACTTTCATATTTCTACATATCAACTATCCTATCCCCCTACAGAAAAGACAAGCTGCTGACTTGCAGGAAGATTGGGGACAATCAAAGGCTAAGGAAAGCAAACCTAAATAAAATGCTGGCAGAAATCGGATGTACTGAGCGAATGGCGCGGTGCACAGTGCAACGTTCTAACATGTAATCAGTCAGACAATGTGGAACACGCCTACCTCCCTGGAAGAGAAACTCTACGGGGCAACCGAATCACTTAAACAGACAGCTGCCTTCATGAGAGAGTCAGGAGTCCTACTCTGAAAGAGTCATGATCGCAGAAGAGGAAGAATTTCAACTATCCTTCAGCATGTAGTATATATCTCTCTCTCTCATTTCATCATCTCATCTCTTATCCTTCTGTCTATTTCTTCTGAACTTACCTGTCCCAATCATCCTAGATGTAGTACCATTTATCTGTGCTTCATCGTTTGTTGTCGTTCTCATTTTCTGAAGAATCTCGCAAGTAGGCCGAAACGTCAGTATTTTGTTGTGTTCCTTTTTTGTAAAACTGCCACTATACCTTGTTGGAGTGTACGCTACACAGTTGTGGAAACAAAATATATAAATGCCTTTGTAGGATCTCACACATAAACTAGAAAAAAAAATACATTTCAAACGAACATATAAAAGACGAACAAAAACAAGAATACGCATCGACCTTTGTAAGAAGACCGAAATACATCGGTCACGTGGTGATAATTAACTAAATAAAGACTTCCCCATCAGTCATTCATGGGGAAACCATCTGGTAAAATAAAACAAGGCAGACAAAGAGGATGGCTATGTAGAACACGTACTAGGCAAGGCTCAAACATGGAATTATGAAACCACCTGGACCTACAAGAATTAGCAGGAAATCGTCAGTCATGGAGAACTATGACTTCCGAACTGTGTGCCGTCTTCGGCCTGAATGGAATATGAATGGATGAATTAGATGAATGTTTATACACAAATACAGTCCGACCAAACATGTTACACAATATTCATAACCTTGGCAGGTTCAAGCGGGTGATAAAGAATGTTCAGTTCAATGAAAATAAATTATCAATCAAAAGTTAATCTCGTTAGAAACGTGAAACAAGCTCCAAACTGCTTAACTCAAACAAATCCTAAATTTGAACTCCCCAAACTCTAAACGTCAAACTTCCTTTCGAGACTGTTCCACAAAATTTAAACTCACAAAACTCTAAATGCCAAACTTCCTTTCAAGACTGCTCCACAAAATTTAAACTCACAAAACTCTAAATGCCAAACTTCCTCTCAAGACTGCTCCACAAAATTTAAACTCACAAAACTCTAAATGCCAAACTTCCTCTCAAGACTGCTCCACAAAATTTAAACTCACAAAACTCTAAATGCCGAAATTCCTCTCAAGACTGCTCCACAAAATTTAAACTCACAAAACTCTAAATGCCGAAATTCCTCTCAAGACTGCTCCACAAAATTTAAACTCACAAAACTCTAAATGCCAAACTTCCTCTCAAGACTGCTCCACAAAATTTAAACTCACAAAACTCTAAATGCCAAACTTCCTCTCAAGACTGCTCCACAAAATTTAAACTCACAAAACTCTAAATGCCAAACTTCCTCTCAAGACTGCTCCACAAAATTTAAACTCACAAAACTCTAAATGCCAAACTTCCTCTCAAGACTGCTCCACAAAATTTAAACTCACAAAACTCTAAATGCCAAACTTCCTCTCAAGACTGCTCCACAAAATTTAAACTCACAAAACTCTAAATGCCAAACTTCCTCTCAAGACTGCTCCACAAAATTTAAACTCACAAAACTCTAAATGCCAAACTTCCTCTCAAGACTGCTCCACAAAATTTAAACTCACAAAACTCTAAATGCCAAACTTCCTCTCAAGACTGCTCCACAAAATTTAAACTCACAAAACTCTAAATGCCAAACTTCCTCTCAAGACTGCTCCACAAAATTTAAACTCACAAAACTCTAAATGCCAAACTTCCTCTCAAGACTGCTCCACAAAATTTAAACTCACAAAACTCTAAATGCCAAACTTCCTCTCAAGACTGCTCCACAAAATTTAAACTCACAAAACTCTAAATGCCAAACTTCCTCTCAAGACTGCTCCACAAAATTTAAACTCACAAAACTCTAAATGCCAAACTTCCTCTCAAGACTGCTCCATCAAATCTCACCAGAGTCGTCGAGCAGCTCTTATTTCGTGATTATAGCCCCGCCTCCTAACTACAGCTCATCGTTTGAGTGGTCAGTCCTTATTGGTCAAGACTTCCACATATTACTCCACTCACAGACATCTACAGTGGTAAGGCCAGCGGGAACTGAGGAAGTACTCCAATTGTGTGATGTTTTCAGCTTTGCAAGCTATGGCTATTGTGACTAGAATGACGTCAGTCGTCTATAGCTCGCTTAGCTGAAGACTGAAAATTGTGGGAGTTTTCTGGGACTTCTCTCTCTTCCAACTGACTCTTACCATTATAGCCGGCTGTGACCAGAGTCCTTCGTCACCCAGAACAAACCTGATGTTCCCGTATGGGAGAGTTGAAACAAAATATAGAAAAAATGGTATGGTTAAAGCTTTACCTGATTGATAGACGACACACATTTGAACGATGTTTCGGCTCAATAGGCCTTCATCAGGAACACACAAACAACACACACACTTACACAGATATGTAGGTAAATATGTACTAGAGTAAACACTTAGGACGAAATACAAACATTTAGTAGCAGCGGTATTGTACTAGTAAGGGGTTAAGGCAAAGAAATGCAACTGAATGCATCAAACTGCGAAGCTGCAGTAAAGCTGAATGTGAGGAAGAGTTGAAAAAATATATAGAAAAAATGGTAAGGTAAAAGCTTTCTCGATTATTTCGTTTTGGATGTTTCGTTACTAGTTAGCTATGTAGGATTAGTTTTATTTACTTACATATCTGTGTGTGCGTGTTGTTTGTTTGTTCCTGCTGAAGGCCTATTGAGCCGAAACGTCGTTCAAATCTGTGTCGTCTACTAATCACGTAAAGCTTTTACTATACCATTTTTTCTCATTTTGTTTTTCAATCCCCCCCCCCTCCCTAAGGTAAAAGCTTTACGTGATTATAATCGGACACGACGTGGCCAGTACGCTACCGCCTTTGACCGGATCACACACTTCAAACGAGGCAGGCGCCGACAATACAAAGGATAGCTGGCGTGTCTAGTCCATTATATTCACCAACAACTGATATCAGTGGCCGACGCGTCTCATTAGTTTGAGTTACACTCTGGTAAGCAGATTAATTTCCGTGAGAGTGTGCGGTGGACGTGCAGTCGACAGTTTAAGATCAACATAAGAAATATTAGACGGCAATACACAGATTAACTATCAAATATAACGACAGCATTCGAAAACTACTACAAGAATCTCTATACGGAAAGTAACACACACTCAAACATACAAGACAAATTCATGCAATAAACAAGGAAACTACCAGACACTGACAGGGAAAAAGTTGACGAAGAACTCACACTAACTGACATAACAAACGCAGTACAATCAATGCAACAGAATAAATCTCCGGGCCCTCTTCTTCTCAGAATGTACACATACTCATTTACAAAGAAACAGCTTCCTCCAAGCCTAAACATGTCTTACATAACATTACTCCGCAAAGACAACACAGACAAATCACTTCTTAAAACTACAGACCCATTTCACTACTTAACACAGACTACAAGATTCTAACAAAAGCATTAACAGACAAACTTAAACCTTTCACGACAACACTCATTCACAAAGATCAACAGTGCAGTGTACAGGGCAGAAACATCCACCAGCACATACACTTTATACGAGACATCATAACGTACACTCATGACAAAGACAGTCAGTCTTCCATTCTATCTCTCGACCAAGAAAAAGCCTTTGACAGAGTAGCTCATTCCTATCTCCATAAGACACTACTGAACTGCAACATAGGAGGACGCTTCAGACAGTGGATACACATTCTTTATTCTAGGCCCGAAAGTAAAGTCCTAGTGAACCATTCGTTCACAGAGGCTTTCAGACTAACCAGATCGGTTCGACAGGGATGTTCTCTCTCTCCTTTACTTTACGCTTTGACCATAGAACCGCTCTTAGAGAGCATCAGACAAGACAGCTCCATAAAGGGCACTTTCATACAAGAGAAAGGAGAGCAGAAATTGTTAGCCTACGCTGACGTCGCTGTCTTCTTTCCATCAAACATTACATCAATAGACAACATCCTCAATACATTTACAGAATTTGGGAAGGGCAGCGAGACACAGATAAACATAAATAAATCATTCATCATGGGCATTGGCAGGTGGAAGAACAAAGAGGTCTTTCCCTCTGCTGTAACATCGGTCACTAACATTAAGTTGTACGGAATAACATATCCTTGCAACCCAATCAGAACACACAAAGCAACATGGCAAAACCCAGCAACAAAGATAACAGACATGCTGCACAGATACAAATACAAAACATCCACAATTTTAGGTAGGAGCATCATTGTAAACACATACATCATCCCAAAACTAACATACATAGTCACGGTATTCAACCCACAACCAACAATAACAGAAATAAACAAACTGATTAGACATTTTGTTTTTGGACACACTATACACAGCATGCACCACAAAACACTGATACAGCACACAAAAACAAGGAGGGATTTCACTACAGGACATACACACAAAAATTGCAGCTCTCAGGATAAGCCACGTGAGCCGCATCATCCAACAACCAGACAATCATATGTTCGCGCACTATTACATGGGTCTGAGATTATTCAAATTATAAAACTTAACAATTCAATACCTCGCCACTTCGGTCCCACACCCACATTCTACAAAACTTGCATCCAAGCCATCCAAGGACACGACAACTTATGACATAAAAAAACAAACACCATCTTTAAACAGCAAGCACCTCCACTACAGCTCAGAATCAAGAGGGGCCAAAAATACTTTCTCACAGACTACACCAGCACCTTCTCAAACCTCCACAACCCACACATCGCCACCACAACAAGGAAAGTCACATACAGGCTCATATACAGCATGACACCCACAACAAGGGAAGACACATACAGGCTAATATACAGCATGACACCCACAACAAGGGAAGTCACATACAGGCTCATATACAGCATGGCACCCACAACAAGGGAAGTCACATACAGGCTCATATACAGCATGACACCCACAACAAGGGAAGTCACATACAGGCTCATATACAGCATGACACCCACAACAAGGGAAGTCGCATACCGACATATATTCAGCATGACACCCACAACAGAAAGAGAAGCTCACTTATCAGGACAGACAGCAAACAAGTGCCAACTTTGCAGACGAAACATACAAGACATAGAAGAACACATATTCTACGAATGCAACACAATCATACCTGCAAGAACCGCAATACCACATACACTAGAAACACACACCACACAGAAGGTAGACATACACAGATCTATCATGCTCAATACACTGTCAAAAACAGTACAAGAATGCTACACTAAATCACTAATTCTAATATCAGAATATAGAAATGTAGTGTGGACCTGCAGAAGTGCTGCCGTTTACCGATTTCAAAACATTTAGCCCAAAAAGGAACAAAGAAAACAAACAAAGAAAACAGAACAAAAAGATTTAATTTTGAAGAAGGACATTCGCCCGGTGATGTACGTGCTTTCAGTTTTGGTAATCCATGAATGGGAAAAAAGGATTGTCTACTCAAACTTCAGTAAAGCAACAATAAATCCCAGTATTTAGTTGAAAAAAAAAACAATGGACTAGATTTGAATATCAAAAAACACTAAAGCTATGATCATAAACAAAGGAAATACTCAAAACCCACAAGTGGATATCAAAATTGAAGGAATAGACCTGGAGACAGTTCAGAACTACAACTACCTTGGACATACTATAACCAGTGATGGAAAATGTACAACTGAAATAAACAAAAGAATAGGAATGGCAAAAAGTAATTTTAATGCCATGAAGAACATACTAACATCAAAACAAATAACACCAGGGCTAAAACTAACAATAGCAAAATGTTACATCTTGTCAATATTCCTATATGGTGCTGAAACATGGACATTAGACAAGAAAACAGAGCAGAGAACTGAAGCCTTTGAAATGTGGATATATAGAAGAATATGTAGAATTGGATGGAAGGAAAAGAAAGCAAACGATGAAGTCTTAAAACAACTAAAAATGAAAAGAGAACTACTAAACACAATTCAAACAAGACAAATGCGATTTTTGGGCCATGTTAAAAGACATAACAGCCTACTAAAAGTAATCCTGAAGGGGAAAATACAAGGTAAAAGAGGCAAAGGCAGACCCGGACGAATAACATCAAAAGATGGACAAATCAGCCTATGACAACCTGCACCATCAAAGCAATATACAGAGCAGAATGGCGCTCCATGGTAGCCAACCTTCGTTGCGGAGACGGCTCTCGATGATGATGATTTAGTTGAAAACTCATGCCCCCAATCTTGCTCTAAAACCTCAAGAAACGCCTTCGCTTTGCGATTAATTTTTGTATGTGGTCTTAGATTTTCCATGACGTCACGATTTTATCATTTAAAATTGCACAGGCGCTGCAGTTTACTTAAAGCGGTAATTTCCTTTTGATATTTGTCCGGATATTAATTATTGTGTCCTTAAAAAAAATACAATTTACATAATTGGAAAAAAGAAATAGCTCACTCAAGTGGAATCAAAAGCGTATCCTAAAATCTATAACCTGGAGCAAAAATAATTTATTGGATTCACTTATTGTGCGATTAATCTATCTGGTAAATTAATTCTCGTTATTTAACGCGACGGGGTTAGTTCGCACAAATCCGTGCGAGAAATCCAAGCAAATTATGTTTTTCTGGTTTTTTTTTTAATTGCTCGTTTAATGTTGACCTCTATAAGCTGTAAACATTCTGTTTGACTAGAACCACTATGTGCATTATTTTAAATGAACCGCAAATAAGACCAAATTAAAACCATTTATTTGTTTCCAATGACATTATTTACGACCTCTGTGATCTTCACTTCGTCGGGACCTCTGTCATCTTCACTGGTTGGTACATCTGTGATCTTCACTTATTTAGTAAATCTGTTGCACACAGGCTTTTATATGGAGCTGTGCGAAGGATGATAAAAGACTTAATGATAAAAGACTTAATGATAAAAGACTTAATGATAAAAGACTTAATGATAAAAGACTTAATGATAAAAGACTTAATGATAAAAGACAGATTCCGTAACAGCGTCAAGAAAAACAAAACCTACCCAGGAGCAGACATTAATTCAGACCACAATCCTGTAATGATTAAAATGAAATCAAATTAAAGAGAAACTAACAAAAAACTAATTCAGCAACACCAATAGATATAACAGCGTTAAATCAGAAAGATGTTAAAGAAACTTATACTGTACAAGTAAAGAACACACACCAGAAGCTACTAGTAGAAGGAATTGAGCAGTACAGAAGAGAAAATCACGAGGAAAAAGTCACAACAAAATGGCAATGCATAAAAAACAGCATGCATGAATCCTGCAACACCTTGCCCAAAAAGGAAAGTAACAAAAAACAAAAATGGATAACTGACAAAATCCTAGAAAAAATGGAACAAAGAAGACAAGCGAAAAACACTGCCAGATACAAGGAAATTAACAATGAAATACGGAGAATGTGCAAAAAGGCAAAAGAAGACTGGCTCAACCAAAGATGTCTAGAAATCGAAAGTATGGAAAGTAAACAAAACTTAAGAGAGATGCACACAGAAATAAAGAAAATGACTAATAAAGACAAAAAAGCTGCAGGAAGCGGATGTATTGCAAACAAAGAGGGTAGAATGCTAACAGACAAGAAAGATATAATAGATAGATGGCAGGAATATATAACATAATTATTTCATGACGAAAGGGTCAAAAAGTCATTTATAAAATGTAAATACAACTATAAAATCCTGAAATCTGAAGTAGAAAAAGCTATAAAAACAATTAAAAAGGGAAAGGCAGCAGGACCTGACAATATACAGATAGAGATGATACAGGCACTAGAAGATTTTGACATTGAAGTGATCACTGACATATGCAATGACATATACCATACAGGATACATACCAAATGAACTAAAAATATAAACTTTCATTGCATTGCCTAAAAAGAATGGTGCAGTTGAATGCAGTGATTTCAGAACAATAAGCCTAATGAGCCAGGTAACAAAAAATTTACTAAAAGTTACGCAGGGTAGGATTCAGAATAAAATCAATACTGAATTAGACAAGCAGCAATTTGGATTCAGGAAAAACAGTGGCACAAAAAAGCCATATTTTGCATGAGAACATTGATTGAAAAGTACATAGAAGTAAACAAACCAATATATGCCTGCTTCATAGACTACACCAAAGCTTTCGATAGAATACACCATAATCAACTTATAGACTACCTAAAAAAATATAAATCTAGACGACACGGACATACAACTAATATGTAATTTGTACTGAGAGCAAACAGAAATAATAAAATATAACAAGGAGAACTCTACACCCATGGACATAAAAAGAGGAGTAAGACAAGGATGCATCCTATCACCAAGCTTGTTAAATCTATACACTGAGAAAATCTTTAAAAACATCTCAGAGATACCAGGTCTAAACATTAATGGAAAGATAATCAATAACCTGAGATATGCTGATGATACTGTATTGCTAGCAGAAAATCCAAAAGATCTACAACAAATGCTTAATGTGATAAACATAACAAGCAAAAAATATGGACTAGATATGAATATCAAAAAGACTAAAACTATGATCATAAACAAAGAAAATTCTCAAGACCTACAAATAAATATCACAGTTGAAGGAATACACCTGGAGACAGTTCAGAGCTACAACTACCTGGGACATACTATAACCAGTGATGGAAAATGTAAAATTGAAATAAACAAAAGAATTGGTATGGCAAAAAGTAATTTTAATGCCATGAAAAATATAACTAAGAACAAAACAAATAACACCAGGGCTAAAACTAAGAATAGGCAAATAATTGCGATGCTGCTGTGAAGCTGGTAGCAAGGGGCCAGTGGTGGGGAGTGTAGAACACTGAAAAAGGCCTCAGGCCGAAACGTCAGTATTGTGTTGTGTTCCTCCATTGTGAAGCTGTCTTCATACCTTGGAGTGTTCTACACTCCCCACCACTGGACCCTAAAACTAAGAATAACAAAATGTTATATCTTCTCAATATTCATGTATGGTGCGGAAACATGGACATAAGACAAGAAAACAGAACAAAAAATTGAAGTCTTTGAAATGTGGACTTATAGAAGAATAGGTATAATTGGATGGAAAGAAAAGAAAACAAACGATGAAGTTTTAAAACAACTAAAATGAAAAGAGAACTACTAAACACAATTCAAACAGGAGGCTAACGAAATACACAACAAAAAGAACTAGGGGAGAAAAGCAGAGATAGAGATAATAGTGTGAACCAGACTTATGACACTCTGCAATGTATGAAAAAGGAGCAAATCATTTTTGTTGTTTCTTTACAAGACACCACTTGGCCAGCTACTTGGACCTTTCAAAGATACCACAGCGACCTCCTCGTTAGCTCGACGATTACTCCTAATCATTTTCCGCCCTTAAAAGTTCTTTTCTTAAGCGTCTATGCGCCGCGTCGTGGCTCATAGTAAGCTGCGCCTTTCGGCCCGAAACATCTGTTTTCAGCACGGAATGTTTGGGTATCGGGTTGCCTTCTCTCGTCGTGCCCTAGAAGCAATTTCCAGAGCCGCCGCTGGAGGTAAACACGTGATCAACTGTTATCGCTGACCGTGAAGCAGTCAGCTATGAGTCGTTGACCAATTTAGGCCCTGTTTCTTTGGGCCTTTCCACCCCCTCCCCCACCCCCACTTCTTTTTCCCTTCTCAACACACACACACACATCACACACACACACACATCACACACATCACACACACATCACACACACATCACACACACATCACACACACATCACACACACACATCCCACACATCACACACATACACACATCACACACACATCACACACACACATCACAGGTACAACAAAAAATGTATCGAAATAATTGTTATTTTTCCCGTCTTTCTGTCTTTATTGTATCAGGGAACAGCCAATAATAGCAGGGCTGCGGTAAAGCTGGCAGCGGGAGCAAGTGGTGGGGTGTAGCGTACAATCCTACAAGTTATGGTGACAGCTTTACAAAAAAGGAACACAACAAAATACTGACGTTTCTGCCTACATGCGGCGTTACTCAGAAAACGAGAAGAACATAAGCGGACATTCAAATAAAGATCAACTCTGCTACATCTAGGATGAACGTGACAAGTAAATGAAGGAGAAATAAACAGAGGAATAAGAGATGAAAGGATGAAACGAAAGAGGGATGTGCTACATATAGGTGGATAACAATAGATCATATGTGAACATTAGTTAGTTTTTTTTTTTCTCATTCGCCAGCTTTTACCTCTGACGAAGTCCCAAGAGACTAGGAACTGAATTTTGCGTGTTAATCCGTTTTTCCCTGGCAGCCGTGTGCACAGGGGTTTCACGCCGCACAGGCAGATAACTCTGTCTTTGGAATTACTCATATTCTTTTTTCCGTCCATGAGTAATTGACGTTTCAAGCCGGGTCTCGCTGCTGAGACCAGGGGTGGGGTCCGCAGAGAGAAATCATAAATAAAAATTCCAACTGGTGCAGCCGGGATTTGAACCCACAGCCTCTCTGTCTTGAGGCCGGCGTTTTGCCTCGAGACCGAATTTTCAAGTTTAAATATAAAATTAAGCAACACCACCATCATGTGCCATGCTGGTTGCGTAGGTGATCATGTCTTTTCACAATCTTCTATCTACAGTGCATCGTATCAGTAATTCAATAATATATTATAAATAATTATATTTTAATAACAATCAATAATTATGTAGAAAAACGGAGCCGCGATAGCTCAGTGGTTAGCGAACTGGACTACAAAGGACAAGAGGTACAGTTCCATCCAAACAGACAGCTTCCGGGTTCATCCAGCCTTAAATGGGTACCGAATTTTTTCTGGGAAAGTAAAGCGGCAAGGGCGTAATACCGACCATAATACCCCAAAAATCATGTGCTGAAGGTCTGTAAAATTTATGGTCACTAACACCATATTCCTTATACGCCACTTGGCGTGACGGGGGCTCTTTACTTTTTATGTCAAAACACAAATTAATATAAAATGAAAGTGAGACTTAACTGCCCTATTGTTGAACATTGTAAACTAAAGCGCATCATTTTTATATTGGTTTATGTAGAAGTGAAAGTAAAGGTGCCCTTCCCTATCTTATTAAGTGTCTAGAGGTAACACATCTTCCCATGACCAACGGCTCATTGTTGTGTGGCTCATTGGTTTATTTCCCAGAATAGCTCGGTACCCATTTTTATAGGTTGAATGAACCCCGAAGTCTTACAGTCCGTAAAATTAATAATCGCCTTTTCTGGGAATTGAACTTTGGTCCCTCTGATCAGTTTCGAGCACACTAACCACTCGGCTATCGAGTCATTGTTTTGGCTAGAAAATAAAAATCTGTATGCCCAAGGGCTGTCGCCACGCTATGGACAGGTCAGTGGTTTTTTATTTTGTCCTTGTCCTCATTCCGATAAACAAAAGTTGTTGAACTCATGAGGTGATGGAAGCACAATTCACAGGGTTGGATACATAACGACAGTTCAGTCTAACTTGACAAGTTTGCCGAAGACGGATATGTCGGGCCGAAAGGTGTACATATCGTGGCTTGACGAAAAGCAGCGGAAGTTATTGGGTGTACGCTGAAGATGTGGAACTCGGCCGAACATTCTCCAAGTAACGAGTATTTCTCTCTCTCTCTCTCTCTGTCTGTCTCTCTCTGTCTCTCTCTCTCTCTCTGTCTCTCTCTGTCTCTCTCTCTCTGTCTCTCTCTGTCTCTCTCTGTCTCTCTCTGTCTCTCTCTGTCTCTCTCTGTCTCTGTCTCTCTCTCTCTATGTCTCTCTCTCTCTCTCTCTCTCTGCGATCAAGACTCAATTAGAGTAGGATTCCAGACTCTCTCATTAAGTCAGCTGTCTGTTCAAGCGAATCGATTGCCCCATATAGTTTCCTCTCCAGGGAGGTGGGCGTGGACCACATTGCTTTTCTGAGGTTTGCGTACTTGGAGCAATCCTGTAGAACGTGTTTTGTAGCCATATTGTCCAGTGTACAGTGGCACAGGCTGGTTGTACCTATTTTGAATTTGGTGAACATGTGATTTCTCATTCTATTGTGGCATGTGCGTAGGCGAAGTATGATGACTTGATCCCTCCTTGATAGTTGGTGGTAGTAACGAGTATTTGACTTCAAATATGACGAACAGATACGTCTCAAGTAGTATAAGAGTAACGACCAAACAGATTTGGCTAAAACGAGCCAGAGAGACAAGTAACAGCAACGAGTACTTGCTTCAAATGTTTCGGATAGATCTCACCATGTGCAATCATGGTTGGCGTAGCGTTCCTGTCCATACACAGTCTGCAATCCACAGTGTGTTGTATCAACTCTTTTGTTGACTGTTTTCCATGTAGTGTCACCAGGCTTTCTAGTATCTTCTTTCCTTGTCGCTATTGGTCTCTCTTTTCCTGTATTCTGTAACTTTTAACGAAATATTCAAACTTTCCTCTTCTCGTGATGTGTCCAAAAAATGTTGATTGTCTCTTCGTGATATTTTTTAGGAGCTCCCTTTTTGTGTTGGCCTCTTTGAGAATCTCCTCGTTGGTCTTTTTAGCTGTCCAGGGAACTTTCAACATTTTTCTGAGAAATCACATCTCTATAGCCTCATATCGTCTCTTCATTTATTTGCCTACTGTCCATGATTCGCATCCATACGTCAAAATTGGCTTTAAATAGCACAGATGACCTCTCTTTCTCACTTCTTTTGACTTATACTTGTTGCACAATATGTTATTTATGTTCCAAAGTGTCGCTTTGGCCTGAACTGTTCTCATTGAACAGGCCAAGGGTAACGATCGGGTAGATTCTGTTATGAAAGGAATCACAAAAACAAGTTAAGAGTATTTACTTCAAATGTAACGAATTTATAGATAGCAAGTAATCCGAGGGTAACGACCGGGTAGATTCTGTTATGAAAGGAATCACAAAACGAGACGCCCAACTTGTGTTTCTCATCGAGCAGCGGGTAATCTTCTCCTGAAATAGACTGGAATTGTTCCCTGCGAGAAGCACCCAACTCGGCACATCTGACATGTCGGATTGTTGGAGACGGGTCTAGATGGATGTAAGAGTCGTTGCCACCACTACTGTGGGGGCTGTACTTAGTGTCTGGACGTTCTGCCCAATGTGTGAGTGAGGGACTAGATTTCATCTCTCGTGGCTGTAATTTGATCGGCGAGGTAAAGGGTAATTAGATTGGAGATAACCGAAAACAGTGATCGTCAGACAACACTGAGTTAGTTCATCATCATCATATGCCGAGCCAGTTGGCGTAGGAGATCATGTCATTCCACAATCTTCTATCCACCGTGCATTGTATCAATTCTGTTGTTGACTGTTTTCCATGCCATGACACCAAGCTATCTAGCATTGTCTCTCATTGTCGTCCGCGATCTCTCTTTCCCTGTGTTTTGCCAGCTGTAACCAAGTATTCCAACTTTTCTCTTCTCATGATGTGCCCGAAAAATATTGATTGTTTCTTTCTTTCTTTTATTTTTTAGGAGCTTCCTTTTTGTGTTGGTCTCTTTGAGAATTTCCTCATTGGTCTTTTTAACTGTCCAGGGAACTTTCAACATTCTTCTGAGAAATCTCATCTCTATGGCTTCTAATCGTCTTTTAATTTCTTTGTCGACTGTCCATGATTCGTTTCCATATGACAGAATTGGCTCTATATAGCACCGATGAACTCTCTTTCTTACTTCTATTGACAAAGGCTTGTTGCATAAAATGTTTTTCATTTTCTGAAATGCGATTTTTTCCTGAGCTATTCTGCTTTTTAGTTTCTGTGGTGCATCTTCCATCTGATGTTATTATTGTGCCCAAGTATTTCAAATGTTGCACTTGTTTCAGATGTTGCACTTGTTTCAGACGTTGCACTTGTTTCAGATGTTGCACTTGTTTCAGATGTTGCACTTGTTTCAGATGTTGCACTTGTTTCAGATGTTGCACTTGTTTCAGATGTTGCCATTGTTTCAGATGTTGCACTTGTTTCAGATGTTGCACTTGTTCCAGATGTTGCACTTGTTTCAGATGTTGCACTTGTTTCAGATGTTGCACTTGTTTCAGATGTTGCACTTGTTCCAGATGTTGCACTTGTTTCAGATTTGTCCTGTTTATTTATAAGCTGCATGCTGGTGATTATTGTTTATTCGATATGACCCCATTACTTCTTTTTTTCTTACAAATCAGACTGAGACCTTTCTTGTTGCGTTCTCTTATTATAACCGAGTTGTTTGGACGGCGATATTCTGGATGTGTTGAGCGGTTCCCCGCTGGGTCAACGTCTCAGGTGGGTACAGTTCCAGTCTGTTCTTCCCATTCTGCCTTTTTCCCCACATTTCGCCATCATCACCAAGACAGCGCGCGGGCCGAAAATAATCAGCGACTCATAGCTAAATGTTTCTTTCAGGATCATATAGCATCAGTATCCTACTGCACCTTCTCGCTGTAGCGCTGAACAAAATATAACCAGTCTGGACTTTGGAGAAAGAAGATGGAAGGAGAGTCCGAGGCATTAAATTGTAGTGTTTAATGTGGACGTGTTGACGGGCGAGTATATAGCAATTTATTGCCACGACATACACCAACTCGTTGCCCAAAAATTTAGCAATTAGTTGCTACGAAATACACCAATTTGTTGTCCTAAAATGTAGCAATTTGTTGCCACGACATACACCAACTCGTTGCCCTAAAATATAGCAATTTATTGCAACGACATACATGAATTTGCTGCCCTAAAATATAGCAATTTGTTGCTACGACATACACCAATTTATTGCCCTAAAATATAACAATTTGTTGCTACGACATACACCAATTTATTGCCCTAAAATATAGCAATTTGTTGCTACGACATACACCAATTTATTGCCCTAAAATATAACAATTTGTTGCTACGACATACACCAATCTATTGCCCTAAAATATAACAATTTGTTGCTACGACATACATCAATTTATTGCCCTAAAATATAGCAATTTGTTGCTACGACATACACCAATTTGTTGCCCTAAAATATAACAATTTGTTGCTACGACATACACCAATTTGTGTCCTAAAATATAACAATTTGTTGCTACGACATACACCAATTTGTGTCCTAAAATATAATAATTTGTTGCTACGACATACACCAATTTGTTGCCCTAAAATATTACAATTTTTTGCTACGACATACACCAATTTGTTGTCCTTAAATATAGCAATTTGTTGCTACGACATACACCAATTTGTTGTCCTTAAATATAGCAATTTTTTGCTACGACATACACCAATTTGTTGTCCTTAAATATAGCAATTTGTTGCTACGGCATACACCAATTTGTTGTCTTAAAATATAGCAATTTGTTGCTACGACATACACCTATTTGTTGCCCTAAAATATAGCAATTTGTTGCTACGACATACACCAATTTGTTGCCCTAAAATATAGCAATTTGTTGCTACGACATACATCAATTTGTTGCCCTAAAATATAGCAATTTGTTGCTATGACATACACATATTTATTGCCCTAAAATATAGCAATTTGTTGCTACGACATACATCAATTTGTTGCCCTAAAATATAGCAATTTGTTGCTACGACATACACTAATTTGTTGCCCTAAAATATAGCAATTTGTTGCTACGACATACACAAATTTGTTGCCCTAAAATATAGCAATTTTTTCTTCGACATACACCAATTTGTTGTCCTAAAATATAGCAATTTGTTGCTACGACATACACAAATTTGTTGCCCTAAAATATAGCAATTTTTTCTTCGACATACACCAATTTATTGCCCTAAAATATAACAATTTGTTGCTACGACATACACCAATCTATTGCCCTAAAATATAACAATTTGTTGCTACGACATACATCAATTTATTGCCCTAAAATATAGCAATTTGTTGCTACGACATACACCAATTTGTTGCCCTAAAATATAACAATTTGTTGCTACGACATACACCAATTTGTGTCCTAAAATATAACAATTTGTTGCTACGACATACACCAATTTGTGTCCTAAAATATAATAATTTGTTGCTACGACATACACCAATTTGTTGCCCTAAAATATTACAATTTTTTGCTACGACATAACCAATTTGTTGTCCTTAAATATAGCAATTTGTTGCTACGACATACACCAATTTGTTGTCCTTAAATATAGCAATTTTTGCTACGACATACACCAATTTGTTGTCCTTAAATATAACAATTTGTTGCTACGGCATACACCAATTTGTTGTCTTAAAATATAGCAATTTGTTGCTACGACATACACCTATTTGTTGCCCTAAAATATAGCAATTTGTTGCTACGACATACACCAATTTGTTGCCCTAAAATATAGCAATTTGTTGCTACGACATACATCAATTTGTTGCCCTAAAATATAGCAATTTGTTGCTATGACATACACATATTTATTGCCCTAAAATATAGCAATTTGTTGCTACGACATACATCAATTTGTTGCCCTAAAATATAGCAATTTTTTGCTACGACATACATCAATTTGTTGCCCTAAATATAGCAATTTTTTCTTCGACATACACCAATTTGTTGTCCTAAAATATAGAAATTTGTTGCTACGACATACACCAATTTGTTGCCCTAAAATATAGCAATTTGTTGCTATGACATACACAAATTTGTGACCCTAAAATAAAGCACCAAGAAATAATTAAAATTTTAGAAAGCATAAACATAGACAGCAAAGATCTAAGAATAATAAAGAACATGTAGTTTTAACAAACAGCGGCCATAAGAACTGGAAACCTATTGGGAATGTTTCAACAAATAAAACAGGGTGTTACTCAAGGTTGCGTGCTGTCACCAGATTTGTTTAATATGTATAGTGAGATTATTTTAAGATCCATAAGGGGCATGCCTGGAATAACAATTGGAGGTCATAATATAAATAATCTAAGGTATGCTGATGACACAGTCTTAATTTTTTGTTGTTGTTTTGAAATAAGAACAATTAGAAATTAAAACACAATAACCTTAGTTCATGACAACAACATTTGTAGATATGTGTCAACAAGGGCTGAATAATGAACAATAAAGTAGCCTGAATACACAAGTTAAACCACGCGCACATCAATTTTATGAAAATTTCCAAGAATTGTATCACCCAAATCCAAGATTTGTATCACCCAAATCCAAGATTTGTATCACCCAATCCCAAGAACTGTATCACCCAATCCCAAGAACTGTATTACCCAATCCCAAGAACTGTATTACCCAATCCCAAGAACTGTATCACCCAATCCCAAAAAAACTGTATCACCCAATCCCAAGAACTGTATCACCCAATCCCAAGAACTGTATAACCCAATCCCAAGAACTGTATCACTCAATCCCAAGGACTGTATCACTCAATCCCAAGGACTGTATCACTCAATCCCAAGAACTGTATCACCCAATCCCAAGAACTGTATCACTCAATCCCAAGAACTGTATCACCCAATCCCAAGAAATGTATCACTCAATCCCAAGGACTGTATCACTCAATCCCAAGGACTGTATCACTCAATCCCAAGAATTGTATCACCCAATCCCAAGAACTGTATCACTCAATCCCAAGGACTGTATCACTCAATCCCAAGGACTGTATCACTCAATCCCAAGAACTGTATCACCCAATCCCAAGAACTGTATCACTCAATCCCAAGGACTGTATCACTCAATCCCAAGAACTGTATCACTCAATCCCAAGAACTGTAACACTCAATCCCAAGGACTGTATCACTCAATCCCAAGAACTGTATCACTCAATCCAAGGACTGTATCACTCAATCCCAAGGACTGTATCACTCAATCCCAAGGACTGTATCACTCAATCCCAAGGACTGTATCACTCAATCCCAAGGACTGTATCACTCAATCCCAAGAACTGTATCACCCAATCCCAAGAACTGTATCACACAATCCCAAGGACTGTATCACCCAATCCCAAGAACTGTATCACCCAATCCCAATAATTGTATCACCCAATCCCAATAACTGTATCACCCAATCCCAATAACTGTATCACCCAATCCCAAGGACTGTATCACCCAATCCCAAGAACTGTATCACCAAATCCCAAGAACTGTATCACCCAATCTCAAGAACTGTATCACCCAATCCAAGAACTGTATCACCCAATCCCAAGAACTGTATCACCCAATCCCAAGAACTGTATCACACAATCCCAAGAACTGTATCACCCAATCCCAAGAACTGTATCACCCAATCCCAATAGCTGTCTCACCCAATCCCAATAACTGTCTCACCCAATCCCAAGAACTGTATCACCCAATCCCAGAACTGTATCACCCAATCCCAATAACTGTATCACCCAATCCCAAGAACTGTATCACACAATCCCAAGAACTGTATCACCCAATCCCAATAACTGTATCACCCAATCCCAATAACTGTATCACCCAATCCCAAGAACTGTATCACCCAATCCCAATAACTGTATCACATAATCCCAAGAACTGTATCACACAATCCCAAGAACTGTATCACCCAATCCCAAGAACTGTATCACCCAATCCCAAGAACTGTATCACACAATCCCAATAACTGTATCACCCAATCCCAAGAACTGTATCACACAATCCCAATAACTGTATCACCCATTTCCAAGAACTGTATCACCCATTTCCAAGAACTGTATCACCCAATCCCAAGAACTGTATCACCTAATCCCAAGAACTGTATCACCCAATCCCAAGAACTGTATCACCCATTTCCAAGAACTGTATCACACATTTCTAAGAACTGTATCACCCAATCCCAAGAACTGTATCACCCAATCGCAAGAACTGTATCACCCAATCCCAAGAACTGTATTACACAATCCCAAGAACTGTATCACCCAATCCCAAGAACTGTATCACCCAATCCCAAGAACTGTATCACCCAATCCCAAGAACTGTATCACCCAATCCCAAGAACTGTATCACCCAATCCCAAGAACTGTATCACCCAATCCCAAGAACTGTATCACCCAATCCCAATAACTGTATCACCCAATCCCAAGAACTGTATCACCCAATCCCAAGAACTGTATCACCCAATCCCAAGAACTGCCTCACCCAATCCCAAGAATCGAGCAAATGTTGCCGGACAAATCCTCTGAAGCCGTAGAGTACACACACCTGTCAAGGGAAGGATCAAAGGCAACATTCTCATTTGTTGATCTATTGTCTACCTTTTTCTGCAAGGTCACTCTATGAAATTTGAAACTTTCAATTACCCCCACAGCCTCAGGATAAAAAGGCTCATTATTTCACGTCTTTCAAAGATCCACGTGTTTTTGATAATAAGAAACCATCGCCACCTGGAAATAGAAAGCCCGCCGGCTTAAATGCTGACGTCACGCCGGTTGTCTAGAATTTTTCATAAAATTGATGTGCACGTGGTTTAACTTGTGTATTTAGGTTACTTTATTTTTCATTATTCAGCCCTTGTGGACACACATCTACGCTGAGTGGCCGTGTACCAAGCGTTCGGCTTCTCGTGGCAAGGCGCAGTGCCATGGAGTACGGGTTCGATCCTGCTTCGGACCATATATTGTTTTTTGTTTTTTTCTGTTGTTGTTTATTTGTCATTTTTTCCGAGTGCTATCACATACCTTTTCCTTCTATTATTCCCTATTATCGCCTCGGAAGTTTCCCTATTTAATAATATTTATTTATTATTATTTGTCTCCAATACAAATGTTGTTGTAATGAACTAAGGTTAGTGTGTTTTAATATCTTATTGTTCTTATTTCAAACAAAAAAATACAAAAATACAAAAATGGTGGGTCCATTGTAGCCAACTTTCGATGCGGATACGGCACTCAATGATGATGATGATGATAACGAATGTTATCGCGAGGTTTTGGGTATCTTTTACTTTGATCGTTTCACAAATGAAAAAGTTTGCAAAAGGACATAACAAGAAATAGTATACGCTGATGGTATTTCGCCTTTGTTAAACAAATGTATTTTTTTAATCTATTTTTTTATTTTAAATGTAAAAAGTAATTTTAATGTCATGAAGGACATACTAACATCAAAACAAATAACACCAGAGCTAAAACTAAGATAGCAAAATGTTACATCTTCTCAATATTCCTATATGGTGCTGAAACATGGACATTAGAAAAGAAAACAGAACAGAGAATTGAAGCCTTTGAAATGTGGATATATAGAAGAATAGGTAGAATTGGATGGAAGGAAAAGAAAACAAATGACAATGTCTTAAAACAACTAAAAATGAAAAGAGAACTTCTGAACACAATTAGAACAAGACAAATGCGATTCTTAGGCCATGTTAAAAGACACAACAGCCTACTGAAAGTAATCCTGGAGGGGAAAATACAAGGTAAAAGAGGCAGAGGCAGACCAAGATTAACATGGACGAGTAACATCAAAAGATGGACAAATCAACCGATGACAACCTGCACCATCAAAGCAAGAGATAGAGCAAAATGGCGCTCCATGGTAGCCACCTTCGTTGCGGAGACGGCACTCGATGATGATGATTAAACAAATGTCTTATTTCAAGCCACTCGATGTAAAACACAATTTGATTGTTTTGTTTAATGTTGCTCCCAAAAATGCAACCATCATATTTTGTAAGAGGCAGCAGGTCTCATTACGACGCTACTCTCAGTACTGGTGGTGAATACCTCAGTGCGATTACATTTCTAAACAAAAATCTTAACTGCAAAGCAAGCCGATAGAATGTATATACCCGATAATGATTGATGTCCTATAACAGCCAACAGTTAATGTTTACAACGCTTTTCATGCGTCTCATACTATATATAGGGAGCCGCGATAGCTCAGTGGTTAGTGAACTGGACTACAAAGGACAAGGGTAGGGTTCGATCCCAACCGACGGCTTCCGGGTTCACCCAGCCTTTAATGGGTACCTGATTTTTTTCTGGGAAAGTGAAGCAGCACGGGCGTAATACCGACCACATTACCCTAAAAATTATGTGCCGAAGGTCTGTAAAATTTATGGTCACTAACACCATATTCCCTATACGCCACTGGCGTGACGGGGGTACTTTACTTTTTTTTACATACTATATATATATATATATATCCGGAGCCGCGATAGCTCAGTGGTTAGTGAACTGGACTATAAGGACAAGGGGTAGGGTTCGATCCCAACGACGGCTTCCGGGTTCACCCAGCCTTAAATGGGTACCGGATTTTTTTCTGGGAAAGTAAAGCACCGCGGGCGTAATACCGACCACATTACCCCAAAAATCATGTGCTGAAGGTCTGTACAATATAGGGTCACTAACACCATATTTCCCTATACGCCACTTGGCGTGACGGGGGTACTTTACTTTTATATATATATATATATATACATCATCAGCATCATCATCATCAGGTACCATGTCTACTGGCGTAGGTGATCATGTCTCTCCACAACTTTTGATCTCGGCAGCTATTTATCATTTCTGTTGTTGATTTTCTGCCAAGCTATTATCTTAAGCTGTCTGGTATTTTTTCTCTTTGTTTCCTTCTATCTCTTCGTCCCTCAATTTTCCCAGTTGTTACAATATATTCCAGCTGTTCTCTTCTCATTAAAAAATGTTGATTGTTTTCTTCCTAATATTGGAAATTAGCTCTCTTTTTGCTTCGGCCTCTTTCAGAACGTTTTCATTACTCTTCTTTACTGTTCATGTTATTCTCAACATTCTTCTGTAAAACCACATTTCAACAGCCTCCAGTGATTTTTTTGCCTGTTGTCAAATTGTCCATGATTTACATCTACATGTAAATACTAGCTCTACATAACATTTAAGAACTCTTTTTCTTGTTTCGATTATCAAAAATGGATTGTACAGTAGTATGGGCTAGAATAGCACAAAATACGGCTGCCCTTGCAAGGCTAAAACGTAGATGACAAGACAAGAGCATCACGCTGGCTCTAAAGATGGTGCTGTTAACTTTCTGGTTATAGCATTGTTGTCTCTATAGGTTTGTGAAAAGGGGGGGGGGGGTGTCCTAACAGCAGAGCTACAGAAGAAAATAGAAACTATGGAGATGTTATCGTTGAAATGTGGATCTATAGAAGAATAGGTAGAAATGGATGGAAAGAAAATAAAACAAACTATGACGTTTTAAAACAAATAAAAACGAAAAGAGAACTACTAAACACAATTAGAACAAGATAAATGAAATTTTTCGGGCCTGTTAAAAAACACAACAGCCTAATAAAAGTAATATTGGAAGGGAAAATACAAGGTAAAAGAGGCAGAGGCAGACCAAGACTAACATGGACGAGTAACATCAAAAGATAGACAAGGCAACCTATGACAATCTGCATCATCAAAGCAAGAGACACATTGGAATGTCGGGACTCCATAGTAGCCAACCTTCGATGCGGAGACGGCACTCAATGATGATGATGATGATGATGATGATGATGATGATGTTGATGATCATGAATGTTATCGTGAGCTTTCGGGCATCTTTTACTGTGATCGTTTCACAAATGAAAAAGTTAGCAAAAGGACACAGCAAGAAATCTGAGTATCTGATGATCTTTTGGCTTTTGTAAAGAAATGTAATGGTCTGGTCTCCATCAAATCTCGATCGCTGGGTCTTGCAAAGACAATTCTGCAAGAAAGGGCAGTTAGGGAAAGAGAAAAGAAGATAACATAAAGGCATGGATATGTCTAGTCTTGGCAGTCTCAACAAATGACTGAAGATAGAAGTACATGAAGACGGTTGACTAAATATGTCAGTGGTGTCGCAGCTACCCGCATGGGTTATGCCAAGAAGAATATATTTGAAATCATGGCATGTGTGTATGGATTTAGTTTATATAGAAGAGACATAGGAGAGTGAGTGCATGTCTGAGAGAGTGAGTGCATGTCTGAGAGAGTGAGTGCATGTCTGAGAGAGTGAGTGCATGTCTGAGAGAGTGAGTGCATGTCTGAGAGAGTGAGTGTATGTCTGAGAGAGTGAGTGCATGTCTGAGAGAGAGAGACAGTGCATGTCCGAGAGAGAGAGAGAGAGAGAGTGCATGTCCGAGAGAGAGAGTGCATGTCCGAGAGAGAGAGTGCATGTCCGAGAGAGAGAGTGCATGTCCGAGAGAGAGAGAGAGAGAGAGAGCATTCCGAGAGAGAGTACGTGTACGAGAGAGTGTACATGTCCGGGAGAGTGTACATGTCCGAGAGAGTGTACATGTCCGAGAGAGATTACATGCCCGAGAGAGTGTACATGTCCGAGAGAGAGAGTAAATGCCCGAGAGAGTACATGTCCGAGAGAGTGTACATGTCCGAGAGAGTGTACATGTCCGAGAGAGGGTACATGTCTGAGTGAGAGAGCACATGCCCGAGAGAGAGTACATGTCCGAGAGAGTGTACATGTCTGAGAGAGTGTACATGTCCGAGAGAGTGTACATGTCCGAGAGATAATACATGCCCGAGAGAGTGTACATGTCCGAGAGAGAGTACATGTCCGAGAGAGGGTACATGTCTGAGAGATAGTACATGCCCGAGAGAGTGTACATGTCCGAGAGAGAGTACATGCCCGAGAGAGTGTACATGTCCGAGAGATAATACATGCCCGAGAGAGTGTACATGCCCGAGAGAGTGTACATGTCCGAGATATAATACATGCCCGAGAGAGTGTACATGCCCGAGAGAGTGTACATGTCCGAGAGATAGTACATGCCCGAGAGAGTACATGTCCGAGAGAGAGTACATGTCCGAGAGAGTGTACATGTCCGAGAGAGAGTACATGTCCGAGAGAGGGTACATGTCTGAGTGAGAGAGTACATGCCCGAGAGAGAGTACATGTCCGAGAGAGTGTACATGTCCGAGAGAGAGTACATGTCCGAGAAAGTGTACATGTCCGAGAGAGGGTACATGTCTGAGTGAGAGAGTACATGCCCGAGAGAGAGTACATGTCCGAGAGAGTGTACATGTCCGAGAGAGGGTACATGTCTGAGTGAGAGAGTACATGCCCGAGAGATAGTACATGTCCGAGAGTGTGTACATGTCCGAGAGAGTGTACATGTCCGAGAGAGAGTACATGCCCGAGAGAGTGTACATGTCCGAGAGTGAGTAAATGCCCGAGAGAGTACATGTCTGAATGAGAGAGGTCATGCCCGAGAGAGAGAGAGAGAGAGTACATGTCCGAGAGAGAGTACATGTCCGAGAGAGTGTACATGTCCGAGAGAGAGTACATGTCCGAGAGAGTGTACATGTCCGAGAGAGTGTACATGTCCGAGAGAGTGTACATGCCCGAAAGAGAGTACATGTCCGAGAGAGTGTACATGTCCGAGAGAGTGTATATGTCCGAGAGAGAGTACATGCCCGAGAGAGTGTACATGTCCAAGTGAGAGTAAATGCCCGAGAGAGTACATGTCTGAGTGAGAGAGTACATGCCCGAGAGAGAGTACATGTCTGAGAGAGAGTACATGTCTGAGTGAGAGAGTACATGCCCGAGAGAGAGTACATGTCTGAGTGAGAGAGTACATGTCCGAGAGAGAGTACATGCCCGAGAGAGAGTGCATGTCTGAGTGAGAGAGTACATGCCCGAGAGAGAGTAAATGCCCGAGAGAGTACATGTCTGAGTGAGAGAGTACATGCCCGAGAGAGAGTACATGTTAAGAAGAGAGAGCACATGTCTGAGTGAGAGAGTACATGCTCGAGAGCGAGTACATGTCCGAGAGAGAGTACATGTCCGAGAGAGAGTACATGCCCGAGAGAAAGTACATGTCTGAGAGAGAGTACATGTCCGAGAGAGAGTACATGTTCGAGAGAGAGTGCATGTCCGAGAGATAGTACATGTCTGAGTTAGAGAGTACATGTCCGAGAGAGAGAGTACATGTCCGAGAGAGAGTACATGTCCGAGAGAGAGTACATGTCCGAGAGAGAGTACATGTCCGAGAGAGAGTACATGCCGGAGAGAGAGTACATGTCCGAGAGAGAGTACATGTCCGAGAGATAGTACATGTCTGAGTTAGAGAGTACATGTCCGAGAGAGAGAGTACATGTCCGAGAGAGAGTACATGTCCGAGAGAGAGTACATGTCCGAGAGAGAGTACATGCCGGAGAGAGAGTACATGCCTGAGAGAGAGTACATGTCCGAGAGAGAGTACATGTCCGAGTGATAGTACATGCCGGAGAGAGAGTACATGCCCGAGAGAGAGTACATGTCCGAGAGAGAGTACATGTCCGAGAGAGAGTACATGTCCGAGAGAGTACATGTCTGAGTGAGAGAGTACATGCCCGAGAGATAGTACATGTCTGAGTTAGAGAGTACATGTCCGAGAGATAGTACCATTCCGAGAGAGAGTGCATGTTCGAGAGATAGTACATGTCCGAGAGATAGTACATGTCTGAGTGAGAGAGTACATGCCCGAGAGATAGTACATGCCCGAGAGAGAGTGATTGGATATCCGAGAGAAAGAGTGACTGCATGTCCGAGAGTGATTGGATATCCGAGAGAAAGAGTGACTGCATGTCCGAGAGAGAGTGCATGCTTGAGAGAGAGAGAGAGAGAGTGTATCCTTGAGAGAGAGAGAACATGCCCGTGAGAAAGAGAAAGAGTGACTACATGTCCTAGAGAGAGTGAGAGAGAGAGAGACATAATAAAAAGATATTAGCTATTAGGTTAGTTACAATTAAATTGATAAAACAACTGAGAGAGATAAAGAGAGGAGAACAAGAAAGAGAGAGAGAGAGAGAGAGAGAGAGAGAGAGAGAGAGAGTATACGTAAAAGAGACTATGAGAAAGTGTATGAGTAGAAACAATCGAAAGAGTGTAAAAGATGTGCATCTTAAGAAATCAAACGAAATGTGAATTTCCCAGGGAGAATCTGGAATGGCAGGAACAAGGAGACGGAACACAATCCTCCCTGTTAAAACAAACAGGGAACCAGTTGACGTCACTCGCCCCCTCGCCAGACATCATCCGCACGATCTAGGATGACAATGACGTCATCAGAGCTCTAACTGATATATGACACCACCTCTCCACCCTCCTCTCAAAGCTGCAACTGTGACGGGAACCAGGGCCTTCTTATCACATGTCAGTTCTCATCATCATGTGCCGTACCGGTTGGCTTTGGCGATCATGTCCTTCCACAATCTTCTATCTACAGTGCATCGTACCAGTTCTGTTGTTGACTGTTTTCCATGCCATGACACCAAGCTATCCAGTATTTTCTCTCTTTGTCGTCCGCGATCTCTCTTTCCTTTTATTTTGCCAGTTGTAACCAAGTATTCCAACTTTCCTCTTCTCATAATGCGCCCAAAAAATATTGATTGCTTCTTTCTGATGTTTTTTAAGAGTTCCCTTTTGTGTTGGCCTCTTTGAGAACTTTCTCATTGGTCTTTTTAGCTGTCCAGGGAACTTTCAACATTCTTCTGAGAAATCCCATCTCTGTGGCCTCTAATCGTCTTTTCATTTGTTTGTCTATTGTCCATGATTCGCTTCCATAGGTCAGAATTTGTTCTATATAGCACCGATGAACTCTCTTTCTCATTTCTATTGACATAGATTTGTTGCATAAGATATTTTTCATTTTCTGAAATGCTATTTTGGCCTGAGCTATTCTGCTTTTTATTTCTGTGGTGCATCTCCCATGTGATGGTATCACTGTGCCCAAGTATTTCAAACGTTGCACTTGTTTCAGATTTGTCTTGGTTATTTTTATGCTGCATGATGGCGATGATTGTTTCTTTGATATAATCATTACTTCTGTTTTCTTACTATTCAGACTGAGACCTTTCTTGTTGCTTTCTTTTACTATTATATCTATCATTTCTTGTAGCTCATTCTCTGTCTCTGCTATTAAGACTGTGTCATCCGCATATCGTAAATAATTATTTATGTTGTGACCGCTGACTTCAATTCCTTTTTTGTCTACTATTGAAGTACGATGTGTCAGTTCTACCAAACCATAAAATGAGAGTCTCTGTTAGTGACCAGACGTAATGAGCGCCCTCTGCTGGCAGACTAGTTTATTGCTTGTCGTGCACGGACATGACTTTATGTCTTCATTGGAGCAACAGTAACTTCTAAAAATATACATGTTATCATCAACGAAACATCATCATTTTATCATCAACGAAACATCATCATTTTATCATCAACGAAACATCATCATTTTATCATCAACGAAACATCATCATTTTATCATCAACGAAACATCATCATTTTATCATCAACGAAACATCATCATTTTATCATCAACGAAACAGCATCATCTTATCATCAACGAAACATCATCATCTTATCATTAACGAAACAGCATCATCTTATCATCAACGAAACAGCATCATCTTATCATCAACGAAACATCATCATCTTATCATCAACGAAACAGCATCATCTTATCATTAACGAAACAGCATCATCTTATCATCAACGAAACAGCATCATCTTATCATCAACGAAACAGCATCATCTTATCATCAACGAAACAGCATCATCTTATCATCAACGAAACAGCATCATCTTATCATTAACGAAACAGCATCATCTTATCATCAACGAAACATCATCATCTTATCATCAACGAAACATCATCATCTTATCATCAACGAAACATCATCATCTTATCATCAACGAAACATCATCATCTTATCATCCACGAAACATCATCATCTTATCATCCACGAAACAGCATCATCTTATCATCAACGAAACAGCATCATCTTATCATCAACGAAACATCATCATCTTATCATCAACGAAACAGCATCATCTTATCATCAAGGAAACATCATCATCTTATCATCAAGGAAACATCATCTTATCATCAACGAAATATCATCATCTTATCATCAACGAAACAGCATCATCTTATCATCAACGAAACAGCATCATCTTATCATCAAGGAAACATCATCATCTTATCATCAACGAGACAGCAGGAACGTTAATGTATGTAGAAGACAGAAGTTGACAGTGATACAGCCAGTAGACACTTTCGGCAAGTATTTAATACTCGTACTTTGATAACAAGTGATAGGAAATGTAAGACAGAAATAAACAAAAGAATACGAATGAGAAAAATCCATTTTAACAACATGGAAAATATACTCACATCAAAGCAAATAACATCAGAACTAAACGTACGAATTGCAAAATACTATATTTACTCAATGTTCCAGTATGGTGCAGAAACATGGACATTAAATAAAAAAAAAAACAGTAGAAAATTGAAGCCCTTGAAATGTAAAGTAAAGTAAAGAGCCCCGTCACGCCAAGTGGCGTATAGGGAATATGGTGTTAGTTGTTATAGAGCTGTGATGTTAATTCTTTATATTATCTTTGTATTCTATTTGACAGCACATCACATTTATAGTTGATCAGAACAGGTAAATCATGACAGACTCTTTTTCTCTCATTATATAATCATAATCAAGTTTATTGATATTTCTAGGCTCAATGATCGTTCTGTAGTGGATGCACTTATCTTAAATGAATGTTAATTAATTCGGGACTTCTCTGAGGCAAATCGCCGATGGCTATGATCAGTCCCAAGTGCATATCTTGCATACAACATTATTCAATTTACGTTCATGAGGAATGTGAAACAATTTGAAATACTCTTAAGCACTTTCACAACACTAAAGTTCATATTTTCATTGCTATACTCACTAATCTCTATCAACTTATTTAATAACTGACTTAAAACTACAAATTGAAGATTCTTAACTTCCTAACTCACTGGCTCAACTTTCTAATCTTAACTTTTCTGTCTGTCTAATTTCCTAATGTGTCTAATTCGCATTCCTGACTGTCTCTACCTCTCACTGTCTAATTCTCATTCCTGACTGTCTCTATCTCTAACTGTAATTGTATCTGTCTAAAACCTATTGTGTTGAAGTTTAAATACTCCAACCACAACTCTTTGTCTGAAAATCAGCAACCAATCAAACTGTCGCAAAGTGACAATTTGCGCTCTACTGATCACTTGAGCTGGTCACTTCTCGTCATTCTGTAACTCAAACTTGAACTATTCTCATGGGTAGACTAAAACACTTTGTTTTCGGGAATCTCTATGCCCTATTTAAATAATGATTACCTCATGACAATGACCTTTCCTGGTAGTTGGATGACAACTTATTTATCCCACGGCCAAAGTCATGGGGTCAACGCATGCTATATTGTTATTTCGCCAACCTGCTGTTGTGGAAATCTACGTCTACTCTCACTCACAAACTTATGTGGAAATCTGCGTCTACTCTCACTCACAACTTGGTTGAAGTGGAAATTTCCATGAACCTAAACTATTATGTCCAGGATAATTCTGGACCTTACCTCCTTCCCACTTTCTGTGTATCCACTACCCCCATTGTGAATTTCTACCGTAACTTGTTATTCTGGCTGGAATTTTCCAAACCTAAAATTTCTGTCCTAACACTGATTGTCGCTACCATATGTTACTGCTATTGTCTATGAAAGAATGGGTAACGAATAAATTACCCACTCCCATGCTTTCATTAGCTTACTGTTACATTAATGATCATAATTTTTACAGACCTTCGGCACATGAATTTTGGGGTAATGTGCTCGGTATTACGCCCGTGATGCTTTAATTTCCACTTTTTACTTTGAACAACATATGCTGCTCTATATTGCCTTTGTGGATCTCACAAAGGCCTTCGAACAGAGATGGGCTCTACAGGGTGTTAGAATGCAAAGGCTGCCCACCTAAATTACTTCAGTTGATTATGTCCTTCCATGAAGACATGAATGGTAAAATCTACTTTGATGGGAGTTCATCGGAGAGTTTCAAAGTCAACAACGGAGTGAAACAGGGATGTGTCCTCGCTCCCACCCATTTTGGTATATTTTTTGCTGCCCTCCTAAATTACGCCTTCGAAAACAGCTCAGGAGATATTTACATTCGCACAAGATCAGATGGCTCACTGTTCTACCGCTGATCAACAACCTGAACAAAGCATGCGACCTTTTTTTCACTGTCAATTAATGTTCAGAAAGTCCACTAGAATCAGTTCAGAAATTCACGTATCTTGGATCCACAATTACGTAAACCATTTCTCTTGATGATGAAATAAACATCCCAATTGGTAAGGTAGTTACGACTTTCAGCAATCTCACAGATAGGGTCTGGAACAACACAAAACTAACACTGAAGACCAAACTCTTAATATATCAAACTTGTGTGCTTAGCGCACTATTATATGGATCTGAAACCTGGACAACATACTCAAACCAGGAGAAAAGACTAAACGTCTTCGACATGCGATGTCTCCGCAGAATAATGCACATCAAATAGCAGGACAACATAACCAACTTAACTGTCCTGCAACGTGCTAAGACCCCAACAATCATGTCGATGCTCAGATATCGAAGACTAAGATGGCTGGGGCATGTCCAGCGAATGGAAGAAAAAGCGCATTCCTAGGCAAATACTATATGGTGAGCTAAAACACGGAAAAAAACAAATCGGCAGACCTAAACTACGATATAGAGATATCTGCAAATCATCTCTGAATGACTTCTCCATATGTAAATATGACTGGGAACATCTGGCAAGTGATCGCACATCATGGAGAGCATGTATAAGGAATGGTATAACATCATTTGAGACTGTGCTAAGGCAAAACTTAGAAGAGAAAAGGCTAATGAAAAAGGATGGAAAACCCTGTGGATCAGTGGGCCTGACTTGTTCATTCTGTGGCTGTGTGTGTTTGTCAAACATTGGTAGAATTAGCCACGAGAGAAGCTGTTTAACAAAACAAAACCTCACACAAAAAAAAAATACACAATAGCTTTCACTAGACCCTCTGACAAGATAAAAAGAGCCATGCATTTTTCTGTTACTACTATTATTTTGTCAACTATCTTTATCTGTTACTATATTATTATTTTGTCAACTATCTTTATCTGTTACTATATTATTATTTTGTCAACTATCTTTATCTGTTACTATATTATTATTTTGTCAACTATCTTTATCTGTTACTATATTATTATTTTGTCAACTATCTTTATCTGTTACTATATTATTATTTTGTCAACTACCTTTATCTGTTACTATATTATTATTTTGTCAACTATCTTTATCTGTTACTATATTATTATTTTGTCAACTATCTTTATCTGTTACTATATTATTATTTTGTCACTTACATTCCTGAATTGTGTGGATAATATTACTGCCTTAATGGAATATGTTACTTATTATGTTAGTTATATAAAACTCTTTAATTATGACATCATATACTACATTACGAATTATATACTAAATTACTAACACTTTAAATCTATCAGTGATAATCTGAACATTATTACAGAATATTATCTCCATTATTGACTGCCAGAACATGATATTGATTTTGAAACTTTAAATATTGCAGGCGGCTTGTTTCTGTGCACACTTTGTATAAAGCACAGTTGATTGCTATAGTCATAATGTGACACTTTCGTGATAACCTAAACAGTTTTGGTTGCATTTATTGGTGCAGGTGTTCTGGACTTAATCATCATCATCATCGCGTGCCTTCTCCGCAACGAAGGTTGGCTACCATGGATCGCCATTCTACTCTGTTTCTTGCTTTGATGGGGCAGGCTGTCATAGATTGACTTGTCCATCTTTTGATGTTACTCGTCCATGTTAGTCTTGGTCTGCCTCTGCCTCTTTTACTTTGTATTTTTCCGTCCAATATTACTTTTAGTAGGCTGTTGTGTCTTTTAATTTTAACGTGTCCCAAAAATTTCATTTGTCTTGTCTTAATTGTATTTAGTAGTTCTCTTTTTATTTTCAGTTGTTTTAAAACTTCATCGTTTGTTATCTTTTGTTTCCATCCAATTCTACCTATTGTTCTATAAATCCACATTTCAAAGACTTCAATTTTCTGTTCTGTTTTATTGTCTAATGTCCATGTTTCTGCACCATACAGGAATATTGAGAAGACTGGACATCTGGACTTAATACATTCCTCTTATTCTTATGTTGATTTTTTTATGGAAGAGGTTTAAATTCGCGACGGAACACACAAATAATAACATCTTGAGGCAATTTACGGGTTTAGCTACATAAATTAAAGTGTACTACCTTAATTGCAGAGAAAAGAGAAACAACGTGAGAGTAACGTCCGATGTTTTCTAACCCAAAACAAAAAAAAATAAAATAAAATGCGTTAGTGTTGAACATAGGGATGGTTTTTAGCATCTAAGAATGTAGTTTTGTTGTGACGCCAATTAAGGGGAGACCACTTTAATTTAGGTCGCTAAACTGGTAAATTACCCATTTTGAACTAAACTAATTATTTACACATGAATGCCGTTTTTAGAATGAACCACTTATTGCTAAAAAGATGTTTCTGTAAAAATATGGCAAACCCGAGAGTTTCCGGGCCTACAATATTCAATTTGTAACTACACACGTTTTAAAATGTCAGGAAACAGTGTCACCTAATCACGCGAATCATAGAAGGAAGATGTATGTTTAACAGCACTCAGAAAAAATGACAAATAAACAACAGAAAAAAAGAACAATATATGGTCCGCAGCAGGATCAAACCCGTACTCCTTGGCACAGCGCCTTGCCACGAGAAGCCAGGGAACACTGCCACTCAACTAAATAATCAGCTATCGTGGGCGATGTTTTTGCCATTTTTTCTGAGTGCTGTAAAACATACCTGTTCAACCTACCTTCTCATATTGCCTAGTACAATCATGATAAAACACAACCAACAAATCTATGTCAATAGAAGTGAGAAAGAGAGTTCATCGGTGATATAGAAGAACCAATTCTGACCAATGGAAGCGAATCATGGACAATGGACAAACAAATGAAAAGACGATTACAGGCCACAGAGATGGGATTTCTCAGAAGAATGTTGAAAGTTTCCTGGACAGATAAACAGATCAATGACGAAATTCTCAAAGAGGCCAACACAAAAAGGGAACCCCTAAAGAACATCAGAAAGACACAATCAACTTTTTTTTCGGGCACATCATGAGAAGAGGAAAGTTGGAATACTTGGTTACAACTGGCAACATAAAAGGAAAGAGAGATCGCGGACGACAAAGAGAAAAAATACTGGATAGCTTGGTGTCATGGCATGGAAAACAGTCAACAACAGAACTGAAACGATGTACTGTAGATAGAAGATTGTGAATGGTCACGATCGCCTACACCATCCGGTATGGCACATGTTGATGATGATGTAAAACATAACTCTACCTACTATGATTCGCTGAAATATCGCCCTGGAAGTTCCCATCAATAAAAATATTTATTTATTATTATTTGTCTCCGTCATCTAATCACCGTGGGCGTATCATAGAAGATGCATGTGTAGTTTAGCTTCATGGAAAGACACAAATAAACAGATCAACTAATGTAGCAGTGACAAACTACAGTGTACATGACTAACTTCATTAACCCTTCGCACGCGCTGACCCTCAATGTCAACTTGACCTGAATAAAATACAGTTTACCCGGACATGAACTCAGGATGCGGCCAGTGATACTTACCCCTTTGAGTATTCTCCAGTTTATCCATGTAGAAATCAGGAACAAACTCACCTAATAGACATTCAGATGTATGGACGTTAAGTTTTGCGACGGCCAGCGCTGGCAGGCAGGGAGTCTCTGTGTGTGGCTGGGACCGTGTGTTGTCGTAGGGAGCGGGGACGGGAAGTTTGTTTAGAAACCAGAAGCCAGCAGACGAGGCCCGCGCACCTGTTGTCGAGGGTCGTGGGGAGCATCGCTCAGTGTGAGCCAGTCAGGCCAATTATAAAGAGCTTAAAGTGTTTCGTGTGCAGACATTTGATACAGAAGGAAATGAATGCTTTTAGGGTTATCAAAACATGAAAGTAAATGAACAGGCGAACAGATACAGAGGTAGATAGATAAAACAAAAAGGCATTTAGATAAACAAGCAAATAAATAAAGACAGACAAATACATAGTTGGATAAATAGGTTAAACATAGAGATAGGCACATAGATAAACAGAAAGGCAGACAGGCATTAAATAAACAGAAAGGTAAACTGACAGACATATCGATAAACAGAAAGGCAGACTGACAGGCATATAGATAAACAAACAAATAAATAAAAAGACAGACAATTACATAGTTAGATAGGTAGAAAAAAGATACAGTCACATAGATAAACAGAAAGACAAACATACATCATATAGATAAACAGAAAAACAGACAGTCAGGCACATAAATAAACAGAAATACAGACAGACATGCATGTATATATAAAAAGACTGACAAGCTAACAAATGATAAAATGGACAGGACAGGTAAAGAAATGAATATACAGCTACACGTATAGTTAAAGCAAATAGATAAACAGCCAAAGAAAGAAGTAAATATACATACAATACTATGTGAACATAACAGACTTAAAAACAGGCAGACACATAGACAGACATCCAAGCAAGGAAACATGTCAACATAAGAGACTTACTGTCAGACACATAGACAGACATGTAACCAAGACAGCAAGTCAACATAAGAGATTTACTGTCAGACATATAGACAGACATGTAACCAAGACAGCAAGTTAACATATGAGACTTACTGTCAGACACATAGACAGACATGTAACCAAGACAGCAAGTCAACATAAGAGACTTACTGTCAGACACATAGACAGACATGTAACCAAGGCAACATGTCAACATAAGAGACTTACTGTCAGACACATAGACAGACATGTAACCAAGACAGCAAGTCAACATAAGAGACTTACTGTCAGACACACAGACAGACATGTAACCAAGACAGCAAGTCAACATAAGAGACTTACTGTCAGACACACAGACAGACATGTAACCAAGACAGCAAGTCAACATAAGAGATTTACTGTCAGACATATAGACAGACATGTAACCAAGACAGCAAGTTAACATAAGAGACTTACTGTCATACACATAGACAGACATGTAACCAAAGCAGCATGTCAACATAAGAGACTTACTGTCATACACATAGACAGACATGTAACCAAAGCAGCATGTCAACATAAGAGACTTACTGTCATACACATAGACAGACATGTAACCAAAGCAGCATGTCAACATAAGAGACTTACTGTCATACACATAGACAGACATGTAACCAAAGCAGCATGTCAACATAAGAGGCTTACTGTCATACACATAGACAGACATGTAACCAAGACAGCAAGTTAACATAAGAGACTTACTGTCATACACATAGACAGACATGTAACCAAGACAGCATGTCAACATAACGGAATCGCAATAAGACAAGCACATAGACAAGCATGCAACCTACAAGGTAACTAAAGAGTGAAGTAACAGATTAAATGAGACAAACAATCGGAAAAGAAATAAGGTAATGATGTAAGAAATAAGGTAATGGTGTAAGGAATTAAGGTAATGATGTAAGGAAATAAGGTAATGATGTAAGGGAATGAGGTAATGATGTAAGGAAACAAGGTAATGATGTAAGGAAATATGGTAAGAATGTAAGGAAATAAGGTATCGATGTAAGGAAATAAGGTAATGATGTAAGGAAATATGGTAATAATGTAAGGAAATAAGATATCGATGTAAGGGAATAAGGTAATGATGTAAGGAAATAACTCTAGAGACAAAACGGGCACTCTACAATACAATCATCCCAACGTTGTGCTACCAATGCCAGTCCTAGACCCTAGATGCAAGAACAATAAGAAAATAACCTCTACAGAGATGAAATGTGTTAGACGAATGACAGGAAACAGTCTGAGAGATAAGATCAGAATGAAGAACTGAGAAAAAGGCTAGGAATAACTACCACCATTGAATATATTAAGAAACAACAGATAAATGGTTTGGCCACGTGACAAGGCAGAAAGATCAAAACACAGCACAACGAGCCTTAAATAAACGTTGCGAGAACACTAGACTCAAGGGTCGACCACGAAAAGGATAGATTAACGGAATATTAGAAGCAATAGGAAGCATAACAGCAGCAGAGGGGAACAGAAGAGCAAAGTACCGCACATTTTATCTCCCCTCGACCCTGAAAGGCACATGAAGAAGGAAAGAAGAAGTGCCAGAACGAGGAAAGGGATGAGCAAGTAAATATTGCCTCTACTGGCAGCTGACGGGAGCCGCGATAGCTCAATGGTCTGTTGAACTGGACTACAAAGGACAGGTGGTCGGGTTCGATCCTGATCGACGGCTTCCGGTTCACCCAGCCATAAAAAGGGCACCGGATTTTTTTTTGGGAAAGTCAAGCGGCACGGGCGTAATACCGACCACATTACCCCAAAAATCATGTGTCGAAGGTATGTAAAAATTATGGTCACTAACATCATATTCCCTATACGTCACTTGGCGTGACGGGGGCTCTTTACTTTTTAACTTAATGGCAGCTGACGAACTGTAATGTTGTAGTAGGTAACATATCGCATTGTAGTATAGTAGAAAAAATAGTAGTTTAAGACACGACAGAAGAAGCACTGTACGGTTATGGTTAAAGGAAAATAGAAATAAAGTTTTCCTTGAAAAAAAAAATGGAAGAAAACACTCATAGTTCATCATTGAGTGCCGTCTCCACATCGAAGATTGGCTAACATGGAACGCCATTCCACTCTGTCTCTTGTTTTGATGGTGAGGTTGTCATAGGTTGACTTGTCTGTCTTTTGATGTTACTCGTTCATGTTAGTCTTGGTCTGCCTCTGCCTCTTTTACTTTGTATTTTCCCTTCCAATATTACTTTTATTAGGCTGTTGTGTCTTTTAACATGCCACAAAATTTTCGTTTGTCTTGTAAGAAAACGCTGCAAGTTAGGAAATACTTTGCTTAAGTGAGAGGACCACCTGGTGGAGAAATACTTTGTTGAAGTGAGAGGACCACCTGGTGGAGAAACACTTTGTTGAAGTGAGAGGACCACCTGGTGGAGAAACACTTTGTTGAAGTGAGAGGACCACCTGGTGGAGAAATACTTTGTTGAAGTGAGAGGACCACCTGGTGGAGAAATACTTTGTTGAAGTGAGAGGACCACCTGGTGGAGAAATACTTTGCTGCAGTGAGAGAGCCACCTGGTGGAGAAATACTTTGCTTAAGTGAGAGGACCACCTGGTGGAGAAATACTTTGTTGAAGTGAGAGGACCACCTGGTGGAGAAATACTTTGTTGAAGTGAGAGGACCACCTGGTGGAGAAATACTTTGTTGAAGTGAGAGGACCACCTGGTGGAGAAACACTTTGTTGAAGTGAGAGGACCACCTGGTGGAGAAATACTTTGTTGAAGTGAGAGGACCACCTGGTGGAGAAATACTTTGTTGAAGTGAGAGGACCACCTGGTGGAGAAATACTTTGTTGAAGTGAGAGGACCACCTGGTGGAGAAATACTTTGTTGAAGTGAGAGGACCACCTGGTGGAGAAATACTTTGCTTAAGTGAGAGGACCACCTGGTGGAGAAATACTTTGTTGAAGTGAGAGGACCACCTGGTGGAGAAATACTTTGTTGAAGTGAGAGACCACCTGGTGGAGAAATACTTTGTTGAAGTGAGAGGACCACCTGGTGGAGAAATACTTTGCTGCAGTGAGAGAGCCACCTGGTGGAGAAATACTTTGCTTAAGTGAGAGGACCACCTGGTGGAGAAATACTTTGTTGAAGTGAGAGGACCACCTGGTGGAGAAATACTTTGTTGAAGTGAGAGGACCACCTGGTGGAGAAATACTTTGTTGAAGTGAGAGGACCACCTGGTGGAGAAATACTTTGTTGAAGTGAGAGGACCACCTGGTGGAGAAATACTTTGTTGAAGTGAGAGGACCACCTGGTGGAGAAACACTTTGTTGAAGTGAGAGGACCACCTGGTGGAGAAATACTTTGTTGAAGTAAGAGGGCCACCTGGTGGAGAAACACTTTGCTGCAGTGAGAGAGCCACCTGGTGGAGAAATACTTTGTTGAAGTGAGAGGACCACCTGGTGGAGAAATACTTTGCTTAAGTGAGAGGACCACCTGGTGGAGAAATACTTTGTTGAAGTGAGAGGACCACCTGGTGGAGAAATACTTTGTTGAAGTGAGAGGACCACCTGGTGGAGAAATACTTTGTTGAAGTGAGAGGACCACCTGGTGGAGAAATACTTTGTTGAAGTGAGAGGGCCACCTGGTGGAGAAATACTTTGTTGAAGTGAGAGGGCCACCTGGTGGAGAAATACTTTGTTGAAGTGAGAGGACCACCTGGTGGAGAAATACTTTGTTGAAGTGAGAGGGCCACCTGGTGGAGAAACACTTTGCTGCAGTGAGAGAGCCACCTGGTGGAGAAATACTTTGTTGAAGTGAGAGGGTCACCTGGTGGAGAAATACTTTGTTGAAGTGAGAGGGTCACCTGGTGGAGAAATACTTTGTTGAAGTGAGAGGACCACCTGGTGGAGAAACACTTTGCTGCAGTGAGAGAGCCGGCTGATGTCGACTTGAGATCATGAGAATTCTGCATGAACTGAAATGATGCCTCGTGTCAAGTCCCAAAGGGCTATAGAGAAATGTCAGTGTCGTATGGTTAGTTAATTATTTAATGAGCTAGTTATAGTTAATTAGTTAGTTAGTTATAGTTTGTTAGATAGTTAATTAGTTAAATTGTAAGTTATCTAGTTATAGTTAGTTAGTTATAGTTTGTTAGATAGTTAATTAGTTAAATTGTAAGTTATCTAGTTATAGTTAGTTATAGTTTGTTAGATAGTTAATTAGTTAAATTGTAAGTTATCTAGTTATAGTTAGTTAGTTATAGTTTGTTAGATAGTTAATTAGTTACATTGTAAGCTATATAGTTATAGTTAGTTAGTTATAGTTTGTTCGATAGGTAGTTATAGTGTGTTAGTTATAGTTAATTATAGTAAGTAATACTTAATTAATTATAGTTAATTAGCTAGTACGATAGTTAGTTAATTAGTTAGCTATACTTTGTTATAATTATTTGATAGTTATGGTATAGTTAGTTATAGTTAGTTAAATAGTTAGTTAAGTATAGTTAGCTAGTTATAATTAGTTAGTTAGTTATTTAGTTAGTTATAGTTATAGATCGTTAGTTAGATAGTTAGTTATAGTTAATTATTTAGTTAATTAGTTTGTTAGTTATTAATAAGTTAGATAATTATTAAATAGTTAGTTAGCTAGCTAGTTATTTTGTTAGTTAGTTGATTAGTTAGTTCGCTAGAATGTCAAATCACAATATGAAGATATAAATGAATTACTTCAATAAAGAATGTAAAATGAATCACATGAAAATAAGCTCCAAAAAAAAGAGATTAAATCAATAGGAAGACACAAAACATAACTATTAAACATTAAGTTATAAAAAAAAGTAACAAGCTTTAAATATCTGGGAATAAAATACTCTGTAGATGGTAAAATCGACAAAGAAATAAATATGCAATGCAACAAAGCAAACCAAATATTTGAACAGCTATCCCCTATACTTCAACACAAAGCAATACCTATTACTGGAGACAAATAATAATAAATGAATATTATTATAGAGGGAAACTTCCGAGGCGATAATCAGCGAATCAATTCAGGGGAAGAGGTATGTTTACAGCACTCGGAAAAATGACAAATAATCAACAACAGAAAAAAATATGGACCGAGGCAGGATCGAACCCGTACTCAGTGGCACAGCGCCTTGCCACGAAAAGCCAAACGCTATGGGACACTGCCACTCAGCTAACTAAAAAATTAGCTTCGTAGGCAATGTCTTTTTGTCCTTTTTTCCGAGTGCTGTAAACATACCTCTTCCTATGAATTGATTCACTCAATATCTATTACTACCAAGAAACATCTTATACTGAGTATATTCCTTTCCAGCATGTGTCTACCAATGCCAAACATGGTCACCTACGTCTAAACATACAAAAGGCTTCTCGCCATAGAGATGAGATGTCTGAGAAAAGCGCTTGGAGTGACCAGAAAAGACTTAATCAGAAATGACATTATAAGAGAAAGAGCAGTCATTGAGCCCATCGTAAGCTACATACAGAAACAAGAAAGAAACTGCTTTGCCAATCTAAAAGGAGAGTCATGTGATTCCTTACCATACAAAGCATATATTAAAAAATAGAAGGGAGAAGAGCAAAAGTCAGGCCTAGAGTAAGATAGACAGACAACATCAAGGAAATGTTACAACAGCATCAAGTGACAATGAGTGAAGCCGCCAACAGGGGGAGGACCAGAACTTTGTATCTCCCTAGACACCCGAACGGGTAAAAGTGGAAGTGAGGAAAGAAAGAAGAGTTAGTTAGTTAGTTAATTAGTTAGTTAATTAATTAATTAGATAGTTAATGCCAAAGAAGGGAGCCATGGCATATGAAAACGTAGCGACGGAGCAGAATCTTTAAAGTGGAACCTTCGGTTGACTTGACACAACGATCTACACGAAGGAGCTAAAAGTAATCGGTGTAGAACAAATTCAACAGCGGTTATTATATAGCTCTCAATGTCATGACGTGAAACACATTTCGATTTCACGACGAGGGAAAGTCGCATTCAAACCACCTTATTTGCAAAATAGGATCGCAGGCAAGACGCACGGACTCCGTAGCATCGGCGCCAATTCTTTAAGTAGAACGTCCAGCTGACTTTAATACACATCTCTCTCTCTCTCTATATATATATATATATATATATATACACACACACACATATATATATATATATATATATATATATATATATATATTCCAGTCTTAATCGCTACGAGTGAAAATGAGTTGCAAGAAAGGTTAGACATTATAGTGAAAGAAAGCAAAAATTAAGGAATAAATTGCCTTAATAGCAAAAAGACAGAAGTAATTGTAACAACAAAGAAATAGACATACATTGTACTGTGTCAATTGGCACTCCAATTGTTTTCCTGGCTGGTCATAGAGACCTGGACACCGTGCATAGACTACATACCATAGATAGACCTGGACACCGTGCATAGACTACATACCATAGATAGACCTGGACACCGTGCATAGACTACATACCATAGATAGACCTGGACACCGTGCATAGACTACATACCATAGACAGACCTGGACACCGTGCATAGACTACATACCATAGATAGACCTGGACACCGTGCATAGACTACATACCATAGATAGACCTGGACACCGTGCATAGACTACATACCATAGACAGACCTGGACACCGTGCATAGACTACATACCATAGATAGACCTGGACACCGTGCATAGACTACATACCATAGATAGACCTGGACACCGTGCATAGACTACATACCATAGATAGGCCTGGACACCGTGCATAGACTACATACCATAGATAGACCTGGACACTGTGCATAGACTACATACCATAGATAGACCTGGACACCGTGCATAGACTACATACCATAGATAGGCCTGGACACCGTGCATAGACTACATACCATAGATAGACCTGGACACCGTGCATAGACTACATACCATAGATAGACCTGGACACCGTGCATAGACTACATACCATAGATAGACCTGGACACCGTGCATAGACTACATACCATAGATAGACCTGGACACCGTGCATAGACTACATACCATAGATTCCGTAAAGACCGACAAGTGTGGGAGTATTTACATATTACTTCATTATACCAACAGGTGTAGCAGTATTTATATATTACTTCATTATACCAACAGGTGTAGCAGTATTTACATATTACTTCATTATACCGGCAGGTGTAGCAGTATTTACATATTACTACATTATACCAACAGGTGTAGCAGTATTTACATATTACTTCATTATACCGACAGGTGTAGCAGTATTTACATATTACTTTATTATACCGACAGGTGCAGCAGTATTTACATATTACTTCATTACACCGACAGGTGTAGCAGTATTTACATATTACTACATTATACCAACAGGTGCAGCAGTGTTTACATATTACTTTATTATACCGACAGGTGTAGCAGTACTTACATATTACTTCATTATACCGACAGGTGTGGCAGTATTTACATATTACTTCATTATACCGACAGGTAGATAGGCTCACATGTAGAAACAAGCAATCATGCTTGACTAACGTTAAGGTCATATATATTATCTATACTGGAGGTAATGTAAATACAGAGACAATATATATCAATATTTATATAGGGACGAAGAGACAGAGGGAACAAAGAGAAAAAAACAACAGATAGCTTAAGAGAATGGCTTGGCAGAAGGTTGACAGTAATGATAAATAGCTGTCGAGATCGAAAGTTGTGGAGAGACATGATCATCGACGTCAGCAGGCATGTTAATTGATGTTGAAAAGAAATATGATGATAGCGAGTCCTAAAAATAGGTCGCTCTGTGCTAGAACGAATAATAAAACCTTTACTGAGTTTAGAAAACAAATGGATCGAACGAACCATGGTAGTAATTGATCTGCCGGTTCAGGTTGAGGTAACCTATATGAGGTGCACTTTGGCGTAGAGTTCAAAATGAGTTGAAAGGCCTCACTACAATTTGAGAATTTCCATAATTATTAAAAATTCCCTCAACATATAACAAGGGAGCCGTGATAGCTCAGTGGTTAGTGAACTAGACTGCAAAGAACAAGAGGTCGGGTTCAATCCTCATCGACGGTTTCCGGGTTCACCCAGCCTTAAATAGGTACCGAATTTTTTTCTGGGTAGGTAAAGCGGCACGGGCGTAATACCGACCACATTACCTCAAAAGTTATGTGCCGAAGGTTTATAAAAATGTATGGTAACTAACACCATATTCCTTGTACGTCACTTGCCGTGACGTGGCTCATGACGTGCTACATATAACAGGAGATGGACTCACCCAGGTCATTGACAAGTCTGGCAAAGTTGGCCACTTTTCTGAGCTAAAACTTCAGCTTTTGATTTGATTTCAGGTTTGGACTAACGTTTGTGATTTTCATGGGAAGCTAGCTTCTGAGCTGCTTCTTTGTTTTCAGATAATGTAGTGCCTAGAACCACAACCAACTACAGATTTTATAAGGCCTGCGGGCAGAAAATAAAACCGAAAAATCCTTCAACTAGAATGACGCTTTCTACTATATCATCATATACCATGCCGTTGGCGTTGGCGATCATGTCCCTCCACAATCTTCTATCTACAGTGCATCGTACCAGTTCTGTTGTTGACTGTTTTCCGTGCCATGACACCAAGCTATCCAGTATTTTCTCTCTTTGTCGTCCGCGATCTCTCTTTCCTTTTATTTTGCCAGTTGTAACCAAGTGTTCCACTTTCCTCTTCTCATGATGTGCCCGAAAAATGTTGATTGCTTCTTTCTGATGTTTTTTAAGAGCTCCCTTTTTGTGTTGGCCTCTTTCAGAACTTCCTCATTGGTCTTTTTAGCTGTCCAGGGATCTTTCAACATTCTTCTGAGAAATCCCATCTCTGTGGCCTCTAATCGTCTTTTCATTTGTTTGTCTACTGTCCATGATTCGCTTCCATAGGTCAGAATTGGTTCTATATTTTCTACTATAGAGAGTATTATAAGCGGATGATGTTACTACATTCACAACTACCTTTGCTAGCAAAGCTGAAAACGTTCATACTATAAGGGGGTTTTCCGGGACTCCCCTCTCAGTCCGTTGGCCTAAGTAAATCTATAGTTTGCTGTGCTAAGACACAGAGTGAGTAAAACGAGTCATAAGTTCTTTTGAGACGAGATAAGAAGAGGTAGAGAAACGTAGAGAGGAGGCAGTGAGGCAATGGGGTAGAAGACAAACAGACAAGACACGTGCTCATCGTAAACAGCTTAGGTTGAACTACAGTAAATAGACATAGAACCAAAACACATATTCACAAATATTGACAGATCTACTAGTTGTAGAGTTCAGCTGTACCGACAAAGCGAGGATCAATGAGTTCAGCTGTACCGACAGAGCGAGAGATCAATGAGTTCAGCTGTACCGACAAAGCGAGGGATCAATGAGTTCAGCTGTACCGACAAAGCGAGCGATCAATGAGTTCAGCTGTACCGACAGAGCGAGAGATCAATGAGTTCAGCTGTACCGACAAAGCGAGCGATCAATGAGTTCAGCTGTACCGACAGAGCGAGAGATCAATGAGTTCAGCTGTACTGACAGAGCGAGAGATCAATGAGTTCTGCTGTACCGAGAAGGCGAGGAATCAAGGAGTTCTGCTGTACCGAGAAGGCAAGGAATCAATGAGTTCTGCTGTACCGAGAAGAAGAAAGATCAACTAGTTAGTGAGTTTAACTTTTCTACATATCAATATTTTAATTATTTTCAGTTGAGAATTTCCCATATCCGCTCCACGTGATGCCCAAGCATCCCCTCCCCAAAGCGCTTTGGCAAATTCATTTGACAGATGGCGATTACAAACGATGTCCATTAAAATGATAGTGCACAACCGCTTTCACACTCCAGTTGTATAGTAGAAAACAAACACGCTGAAAACAAACAAAACAACCGACAAGGTTTAAGTGGCCATGCTAGTCTCAACAAAACACGGCGGTTACGGCCATTTTGCATTGTAGCTTATGATGTTAAGCCGCGATAGCTCAGTGGTTAGTGAACTGACTACAAAGGACAAGAGGTAGTTTGATCCCACCGACGGCTTCCGGGTTCACCCAGCCTTAAATGGTACCGGATTTTTTTTCTGGGAAAGTAATGCGTCAGGGCGTAATACCCACCACATTACCCCAAATCATGTGCTGAAGGTCTGTCAAATTTATGGTCACTAACACTATATTCCCTTTACGCCACTTGGCGTGAAGGGGGTACTTTACATTTTTTTTAATGATGTTAGCAAGGTGGAACTCCGTGATAATCATAGTTGGCTGCTGGGAGGAGGGGTCACATTCTGTCGCTTCACTACTCCAGTTTCATCGAAAAAATTGAAAGAACACACACAAGATGATCAAAACAATTTAGAGAAATTTGGACACAAAACCACAGTTGTCCAAATAATCTTGAAAGGACAAGACCATTACTGATCGACGGTCTGGGTTTAACTACGATATTTTGAGCTGGAAGCTTTCATCTTCAGAACTGTGGTTATCGCTCTCTGATTTCCATCTTGGGTCTGGTCACATCAGATATGTGTTTACACTCGCTTGAAGTCAATCTCTCGACACCGCCTCGCGCGTTGATGGACGATTGCATCCTTTAACGATAAGCAGAGAAATGGCACGGCTTCACCGTCCGAGAAGCGTTTAGAAACTAATGTTTCTGCGCCGTTAATTAACGAACATGTGACAGTTAGTAGAAACTAATGTTTCTGCGCCGTTAATTAACGGAACATGTGACAGTTAGTAGAAACTAATGTTTCTGCGCCGTTAATTAACGGAACATGTGACAGTTAGTAGAAACTAATGTTTCTGCGCCGTTAATTAACGGAACATGTGACAGTAGGTAGAAACTAATGTTTCTGCGCCGTTAATTAACGGAACATGTGACAGTTAGTAGAAACTAATGTTTCTGCGCCGTTAATTAATGTAACATGTGACAGTTAGTAGAAACTAATGTTTCTGAGCCGTTAATTAACGGAACATGTGACAGTTAGTAGAAACTAATGTTTCTGAGCCGTTAATTAACGGAACATGTGACAGTTAGTAGAAACTAATGTTTCTGAGCCGTTAATTAACGGAACATGTGACAGTAGAGACTGATATTACTTTTGTATGTTAGTTGTTCATCTTATTTAATCAACAAAGGAAGGGTTTTCGCCGAAACGTGTGAATAATTAGTGTGTTAGTGTCAACTTTCACTATGACCAGCGGCACGTTTCTTCTATGTAGTGGTCAGTATCACGCCAGGCTGCCATATTTTACGAGGAAAAATATATTCCACTCAATTTTAGTGCCTTAGGCAACCGCAACTGTCGGTTAAGAAAAGTAGAGTCTGTAATATTATTATTGATAATCTGTGCATGGATATTGTTTTCCGTTCCAGCGTGTATTGTTGCCACATAAGTCATTTACACGCGGTGTTGCTGCTTGGAGTTATTGTTCTGTTCATTGCTGTTGTGATTGTTTACTGGATATTTGTTCTTCTTTTCAACCGTGATAGGCGCTATCGTTTTCATCGTTCACCGGCGAATACCTAATTCCGACAATGACTTTCTAGTTCATTTCGCTCACTGCCTTGTGAGAAGATCCGGGAGAGCTTGAAGGCTACGGGAGTAGACTCAGACAGAAATCCGGAGGGAGGGACCCTAAGGCAGTCGGTGGTGTATTATCCATCGATCCATCTTGCAAATGATCTTTCGTTCCGAACGTAATGACCTCGTCACTCCTTTAGAAAACTTCAAATAGAAGTGAAGAGGGAGGCTAGTGCGCTTTGGGCAGGGCATTATTTCTATCTTCTTATTATTCGCCCAGGTGTAGTAGGTGAACGAAAATGCCACTTCTATTCTCATTACCACACATCAAACAGAGGGCACTCCAACTTTCGAGGATTGATGACGCAAAAATCATAAGGCAAAAGATTCAACCGATCCAAAGACAGTATGCGTCAGGTTAAGGAAATAACTCAGGAAACACATGCACATACAAGTTCTGATCATGTGACCGGCTTATCTTAAGTATTGAAAGCGAAATAAGAAAAATAGGTTATTTACCCTCATGTAAATAAAAGATAGAGCAAACTTTTACTTGATCTCACGTAAACAAAAGATAGAACAAACTTTTACTTGATCTCAGTCAACAAAGATAGAACAAACTTTTACTTGATCTCGGTCAACAAAGATAGAACAAACTTTTACTGGACCTCACGTAAAGAAAGATATAAAACTTTTACTTGACCTAATGTTAACATAGATGGAGCAAACTTTTACTGAACCTCGCGTAAACAAATATAGAACAAACTTTCACCTGACGTCAGATCAACAAAGATAGAACATGCATGTACACGACCTCACGTAAACAGAAGCAGAACAGATCTCTGATTATACTAATTACATGTATTTTTGACCCCACATAAATGAACATAGACTTCGAGCCCTGAACACAATGACATCCCTGCGCAGGTTTGACCTTTCTTCTTCTATCTCCTCCCCGTCTCTCTTTCTCACACTAATCAATCTCTTGATGCTGTCATCAAACAACAAATCCATGTTCATCTTCTGATGCAAAACAATCATTCCTTCACACTCCAGACCTGTCTGTTTATGTGCCCTGCCCTCAGTTATGCTACGCCCTCCTGTCTCCGCGAGCTCTGCAACATTACAAACTCTGATTAATATCTTGACATGCCCCCCCCCCCCCCCCCCGACACAGACATCTATCCTTCTCCTGCTATAAAGGATTGTATTTGTTCTTCTATAGATCTGTTCAACAGAGTTTATTTTTCTTTATTCCAGCGACTCTCAAAGTGTGGGTTGTCAGGCGCGCCACCAAGCTTCAGCAAGAGTTCCACTCCGACGATATTGTTGTTGCGACATCCACATCGACTTCATCCTTTGTGTACATCAGGAGTTTTTGTTTGTTGATGGTAATAAAAACTGTTATTTGTTTTAACAAATTAGGTTTTTTTTTGGGGTTTAAAGCGCATTATGTATTTTGTTTAATGAAAAGACGATTAGATGTCACAGAGATGGGATTTCTCAGAATGTTGAAAATTCACTGGACAGCTAAACGGACAACGAAAAAAAATCTCAAAAGGCCAACACAAAAAGGAAGCTCATAAGAAACATCAGAAATAAACAATCGACATTCTTCATGCACATCATGAGAAGAGGAAAGTTGGAATACTTGTTTACAACTGGCAAAATACAAGGAAAGAGAGATCGCGGACGACAAAGAGAGAAAATACTAGATAGCTTGGTGTCATGCATGGAAAACAGTCAACAACAGAACTGATACAATACACTTTGAATAGAGAATTGTGTAAGAATATGTTCGTCCACGTCAACCGGTATGGCACATGATGATGCATTTTTTTGAGCATGTGAAACGATTATAATCGTGTGTGTGAGAATTGTAACAGCGTCATTTGTAAATAAAGTCTGCTGTAGATGGCTTCTGTGTCTACATTCAACCGCTGTGGTATATCTTGATCGCTATTGACTTTCACGTACGCACCTCAAGTTGTAACCTACACAGGAATAAATACAAGAATCAGTTGACCTCACTTCTACAATCGTAACTTCCACGAGGGCGTCACCAGTATATGATCAGCAGGTAAGGCGTCACCAGTATATGATCAGCAGGTAAGGGCATCACCAGTATATGATCAGCAGGTAAGGGCGTCACCGTATATGATCAGCAGGTAAGGGCGTCACCGGTATATGATCAGCAGGTAAGGGCGTCACCAGTATATGATCAGCAGGTAAGGGCGTCACCAGTATATGATCAGCAGTAAGGGCGTCACCGGTGTATGATCAGCAGGTAAGGGCAGGGTATCCAGCAGGAAAGTTTGTCACGGTGTCCCAAGTTTGTGAATCATTGCTTTCTTCATTCAATCACAAACGCCACATATCTCATTTAAAATGGCACTTCCATTATTTGTATTTACGCCATCAATCTCACTTATCGTCAGTTTGCTTTGGCACGGTAGCGAGTTTGAAAGAAGCTTCCAACAAACGGCAGACATTCATCATCATCATCATCATCATCATCATCAACATCAACATCAACATCATCATTAACATCATCATCATCATCATCATCATCATCATCATCATCATCATCATCATCATCATCATCATCATCATCATCATCATCATCATCATCATCATCATCATCATCATCATCATCATCATTATTATCATTCACCACCATCATCATCATCAACATCATCATCATCATCATCACATCATCATCACAACATCATCATCATCATGAACATCATCATCATCATCATCATCATCATCATCATCATCATCATCATCATCATCATCATCATCATCATCATCATCATGAACATCATCATCATCATCATTAACATCATCATCATCATCATTAACATCATCATCATCATCATTAACATCATCATCATCATCATCATTATCAACATCATCATCATCATCAACATAATCATCAACATCATCATCATCATCATCATCATCAACATCATCATCAACATCATCATCATCAACATCATCATCATCATCATCAACATCATCATCATCATCATCATTAACATCATCATCATCATCAACATCATCATCATCAACATCATCATCATCAACATCATCATCATCATCATCATCATCAACATCATCATCATCATCATCATTAACAGCATCATCATCAACATCATCATCATCATTAACATCATCATCATCATCATTAACATCATCATCATCATTAACATCATCATCATCATCATTAACATCATCATCATTAACATCATCAACATCATCATTAACATCATCATCATCAACATCATCATCATCATCATCATTAACATCATCATCATCATCATTAACATCATCATCTTGTGCCGTCGCCGCAAACAGCACTAGCTATTGTGGAACATCATTCCACTCTTGCTTTGGTGCGTACGCTATCACATGTCCTTCTGTCCATTTTTGAATGCATGATAGTCAGTCTGTTTCTGTCTCTACCTCACTTACTTGCATTTCGCCATCCACAATGACTTCCTGTTGGTTATTGTGTTTCTTTATTTGCCCTAAAAGTCTCATTTGTCGTGTTCACAATATGTTCAATATTTTTACTTCTTCATTCTAAGATGTTTCAAAACTTCTTTACTTTTTTTCTGTTTTCTTTTTTCACTCAAACGTCACTCCTGTCCTTATATCTATAAGGACGGCCATTTTTCAACAGTTGAGATCGACATTTTAGGGGGAAAAATGTATACACGCAAAACATGTTCATACAATTTAGATATTTTAATGATAATTTTATATTGTGAATAATCGATACTTCATCATCATCATCGAGTGCCTTCTCCGCAACGAAGGTTGGCTACCATGGATCGCCATTCTACTCTTTTCTTGCTTTGATGGTGCAGGCTGTCATAGATTGACTTGTCCATCTCTTGATGTTACTCGTCCATGTTAGTCTTGGTCTGCCTCTTTTACCTTGTATTTCCCCAATATTACTTTTAGTAGGCTGTTGTGTCTTTTAATATGCCCCAAAAATTTCATTTGTCTTGTCTTAATTGTATTTAGTAGTTCTCTTTTTATTTTCAGTTGTTTTAAAACTTCATCGTTTGTTTTCTTTTGTTTCCATCCAATTCTACCTATTCTTCTATAAATCAATATTTCAAAGGCTTCAATTTTCTGTTCTGTTTTCTTGTCTAATGTTCATGTTTCTGCACTATACAGGAATATTGAGAAGATGTAACATTTGCCATTAGTCTCAGCCCTGCTGATATTTGTTTTGCTGTTAGCATTTTTCATGGCATTAAACTTACTTTTTGCATACCTATTCTTATATCTGTTTATTGTATAATCGCTACTTAGATAAGTGTTAATTAAGGCAACGCAAAACAGTTCAGCGATATATGAATCGAAAAACAAATTTAAAACCAAATGAGAATTGTGGGGCATGTAAAAGATACCGCAGCATACTAAAAGTAATATTGAAGAGGAAAATACATGGTAAAAGAGGCAGAGGCAGACCAAGACTAACATGGACGAATAAAAAAAGATGGACAGGTCAACCTATGATAACCTGCACTATCTAAGCAAGTAACAGAACAGAATGGCGCTCCATGGTAAGCAACCTTCGATATGGAGACGGCACTCGATGATGATGATTATATTTGATTGTTTAAAGTTTATGTTTTAAAGACTTTTACTAAAAATACGACCAATATTTATCCCCCCCCCACCCCCCTGAAAATATAGCTTCATTCCCTATTAAATATTGTATTAATTATCTCTCCTTTGACTTATCATTTCTCGAGCTGAAACACAAATGGTTACATGCAGTATTTATTTAAGCCAGAATATAAAAGAGTGTTATCATTTGATAAACAGTTATCGTCTTCTCACAACGCAATGATTAACTCTTTCCTTACGTTTCGCTGGACAGTGCGTCGCTCTCAATTTGGTTAGTGTGAACCGTCATCAACCGTCATATTCTTACATGTCTTGTATCATCTTAGTAAAGTAAAGTACCCCCGTCACGCCAAGTGGCGTATAGGGAATATGGTGTTAGTGACCCTATATTTTACAGACCTTCAGCACATGATTTTTGGGTAATGTGGTCGGTATTACGCCCGTGCTGCTTTACTTTCCCAGAAAAAATCCGGTACCCACTTAAGGCTGGGTGAACCCTGAAGCCGTCGGTTGGGATCGAACCCTACCCCTTGTCCGTTTGTATCATCTTGGCATTGGTGAAATCCAACACCTTGTTCAATCATCTAAATATTCATATAATACGCTATATGTTAATAAAATATAAATATACTGACTTATTTTTAAAACCATGAGAAATGTTGTTTCTGAACTCTCTTCCGCTGCATTAATAAAAAGCTCCCGTTAAAAAAGAGTTATACAAGGAAATAACTCAACAGGCAAAACGAGCACTATACAATACAATCTTCATCCCAACGTTGTGCTACCATGCCAGACCTGGACCATAGATGCAAGAACAATAAGATAAATAACCTCTACTGAGATGAAATGTGTTAGACGAATGACAGGAAACAGTCTGAGAGATAAGATCAGAATGAAGAAGTGAGGAAAAAAGCTAGAATAGCCCCCGCCATAAAAATATATAAGGAAACAACAGATAAAATGGTTCGGCCACGTGACAAGGCAGAAAGAACAAAACACTACACAACGAGCCTTCAACAAACGTTGTGAGAACACCAGACCCAAGGTCGACCACGAAAAAGATGGTCGATGGAATTTAGAAGCACTAGGAAACATAACAGCAGCAGAGGTGAACAGAAGAGCTAAGACCGCAAATTATATCTCCCCTCGACGCTGAAAGGCAGATGTGGAAGGAAAGAAGAAGAAGAAGTTAAAAAGAGTTAAGAATGTATTAGTCTTTGTGTGTGTTATATTATATATATATATATATATATATAATATATATATATATATATATATGGGACCACGACTTTTCTCCTATTCTAAGTCCGGCTTGCTGTCGGAACTGCTGAGAGTTGTGCACACCGTGAGTTGTATTTTTCATCCGGATCGTGTTTCGATATTCCGATTGCTTACTATGAATGATGATATCGCTTGACGAGGACAGTTTCGATTGCGTTCACTTTCGGTACAGACACGCCTTATGTCTTTTGGCGTGTACTGTAGCTGCTATGATGGGACTGCAGCTGCCTTTCTCTGTTTGGAACCTTCAATGAGGTGAGTTTAATTCGGATGATTCCACTGGCACGGGTGTTTGAGCAATTATGGATTTTAATTTGTTTGCTGTGATACCGGCCTTCGTTAACCATAACCAAACCATGACGGGGCTCATTCCTCGGAACAATCCGCCATGTTTATTAGATCAAACGAAACGGAAGCGAGAAAAGCGTGCTGACTCTAGACAGTAACGAAATTAAGGAACTTTGTTTTTGCCCTAAAAGTTGTGTAGACCAGTGCATGTATCTGCAAAGTAGAACAAAATAAAGGTTACCTCCCCTGCCTTGCTAGGCGTATGGGGAATATGGTGTTAGTGACCACATTTTTCTATGACCACGACACAGTTTTGGGTGATATGGTCGGTATCACGCAGGCCGCCTTTTCTTCTGATTAAAAAAAAAACATTGGTACCCATTTTTAGAGACTGGGTTAACTTCGGAGCATTGTCAGTCCGGGAAATAAATCCGCCTCTTCTGGGGATCGAGCCTTGACCGTTCTGATTAGAAAGTGAGCACACTAGCCTCTCAGCCACCGAGGATCCATGTAGCTGTGGCCAAGGGAAGAGAAAAGAGCAGGAGAAGAAGATTATCATCATCATCATCATCATCATCATCAAATACCAGACCTGCTGGCGTAGGCGGTCATTTTTTCGATCTCGACAGTTATTTATCATTTCTGTTGTTGACCTTCTGCCAAGCCATTCTCTTAAGCTGTATGGTATCTTTCTCTTTGCTTCCCTCTATCTCTTCGTCCCTCAATTTTCCCAGTTGTTACAATATATTCCAGCTGTTCTCTTCTCATTACATGGCCAAAAAATGATTGTTTCTTCCTAATATTGGAAATTAGCTCTCTCTTTGCCTTGACCTCTTTCAGAACATTTTCATTACTCTTCTTAGCTGTCCATGGTATTCTCAACATTCTTCTGTAAAACCACATTTCTACAGACTCCAGTGATTTTCGTGTCTGTTGTCCTATTGTCCATGATTCACATCCATATGTTAAGACTGGCTCTATATAAACATCTAAGAACTCTGTTTCTTGTTTCTATTGTGAAAAATGGATTGCATAGTATCTTCCTCTTTTTTTGGAAAGCTGCTTTTGCCTGAACCATTCTGCATCTCACCTCTTTTGTACATCTTCCATCTGAGGTTAACACAGTTCCCAAATATTTAAATTCAGGTAACTGTTTTAAGAGATATTGTTCCACTTGTCTTTATTTTGCACTGAGGTGATGTCTTTTCTTTGTTGTTATCATTAGCTCTGTCTTTTTGTTATTAAGGCTGAGTCCTTAATTTTGCTTTCTTTCACTATAATGTCTAAAATTTAATGTACTCATTTTTCACTCTTAGCGATTAAGATTATATCATCAGCATACCTAAGATTAGTTATGTTATGAACTCCGATTGTTATTCCAGCCATGCCCTTTATGTATCTTAAAATATGGATCTAAATAATGTAAGAATATCATAGGATGTTTTTAAAAAATCTACAATTTTATAATCAAGCTGGCGTAACTGAGAAATTGAAGCGATCGAAGAAAAAAAACCAAACTGAGAATTTTCCCTCTGCCTTTTTAAAAATACAGCTTTCGTTTGGTTGAGGTTGACTGATTGAGAGATACTGAAACTGATTGAGAGATACTGAAACTGATTGAGAGGTACTGGTACTGATTGAGAGATACTGGTACTGATTGAGAGATACTGGTACTGATTGAGAGATACTGGTACTGATTGAGAGATACTGATACTGATTGAGAGATACTGATACTGATTGAGAGATACTGTTACTGATTGAGAGATACTGGTACTGATTGAGAGATACTGTTACTGATTGAGAGATACTGGTACTGATTGAGAGATACTGATACTGATTGAGAGATACTGATACTGATTGAGAGATACTGGTACTGATTGAGAGATACTGGTACTGATTGAGAGATACTGTTACTGATTGAGAGATACTGTTACTGATTGAGAGATACTGTTACTGATTGAGAGATACTGTTACTGATTGAGAGATACTGATACTGATTGAGAGATACTGATACTGATTGAGAGATACTGATACTGATTGAGAGATACTGTTACTGATTGAGAGATACTGATACTGAGTGAGAGATACTGATACTGATTGAGAGATACTGATAATGATTGAGAGATACTGATACTGATTGAGAGATACTGATACTGATTGAGAGATACTGATACTGATTGAGAGATACTGAAACTGATTGAGAGATACTGAAACTGATTGAGAGATACTGAAACTGATTGAGAGATACTGAAACTGATTGAGAGATACTGAAACTGATTGAGAGATATAGATAACCGTTGCCAAGTTCGTCACAGCCACAAACACAAGGTCTACTTAACCAACCAATTAACTGTAATCAATGCCATAGCTTCCATGCTCCGCTTGCAGCACGTTGAAGATCAAATCACACGATTAATTGGATGTGCGGCCATGTTTCCATAGCTCACGTAATGTTGTAATTGAGTGCAACCATCATTGGAGCAAAATTGTCTTTTAATTGTCGAACGTAAAAAATAGAGTGAGAAAATGGAAGAGAGAGAGAGAGAGAGAGAGAGAGAGAGAGAGAGGGGAAGGAATGTATTAATTTAATACAAATTAACCGTCCAAGAACGGTTGACATGGCATCACAGAAAATTGACATAATTGATGATGACATAAGTGAAGATGACACAATTGAAGATGACATATTTGAAGATGACGCAATTGAAGATGGCATAATTGAAGATGGCATATGAAGATGACATCAATGAAGATGACATAATTGAAGATGACATCAATGAAGATGACATAATTGAAGATGTCATCAATGAAGAAGACATAATTGAAGATGGCATCAATGAAGATGACATAATTGAAGATGACATCAATGAAGATGACATAATTGAAGATGACATCAATGAAGATGACATAATTGAAGATGACATCAATGAAGATGACATAATTGAAGATGACATCAATGAAGATGACATAATTGAAGATGGCATCAATGACGAAGACATAATTGAAGATGACATCAATGAAGATGACATAATTGAAGAAGACATAATTGAAGATGACATAATTGAAAGACATAATTGAAGATGACATCAATGAAGAAGACATAATTGAAGATGACATAATTGAAGATGGTATAAATGAAGATGACACAATTGAAGATGGCATAATTGAAGATGGTATAAATGAAGATGACACAATTGAAGATGGCATAATTGAAGATGGTATAAATGAAGATGACACAATTGAAGATGGCATATTTGAAGATGACATAATTGAAGATGACATAATTGAAGATGACATCAATAAAGATGCCATAAATACAAGGCAGGATTATCTCGTGGCAACCATGACATCAAATGTGACCCTGAGTTTGAAAATACATAAACTTGATGAAACATCACATGGCCGTTGGTGTCTGATGTGTTATCAACATCAATAACCGGGTTGTAAATGAAGATCACAGGCGATTGGGATAGTGACAAGCTTTGACGACAGCAACCAGGGCCGCATTACTACCCTTAAAGGCCCTAAACGTTTAAAAGCATTTAAAGATGTTGCGCCCCGCCCCCCCCCACCCCATGTATATAATTCTAAATATAAGCAATCATCATCATCAAGTATCGGGCCTGCTGGCGTAGGTGATCATGTCTCACCACAATTTTCGATCTCGACAGTTATTTATTATTTCAATTGTTGACCTTCTGCCAAGCCATTCTCTTAATCGATCTGGTATCTTTTCTCATTGCTTCCCTCTATCTCTTCGTCCCTTAATTTTTCCAATTGTCACAATATATTCCAGCTGTTCCCTTCTCATTACATGGACATAAAAAATGATGATCGTTTTTTTTTCCAAATTTTGTAAATTAACTCTCTTTTTGCTTTGGTCTCTTTCAGAGCGTTTTCGTTACTCTTCTTAGCTGTCCATGGTATTCTCAATATTCTTCTGTAAAACCACACTTCTACATCCTCCGCTGATTTTTTTTTGTCTGTTATCCTATTGTCCATGATTCACATCCATATGTTAAGACAGGCTCTACATAACAATAGAGAACTCTTTTTCTTGTTTCACTTGTGAAATATGGATTTGCACAGTATCTACCTCTTTTTTGAATAGCATTTATATAAAAAAAAACATATAAATAACAATACACCATACAATAAAATTTTACTTATCGACATTATACAAAACCGTTAGTAAAATGGAGAATAATGTTTATTTGTGTATTCTTCCCCTTTATTTATATTTCAACAGTTTTCTCCTTATTTCTTTAATTGTAAAATCTTTGATGAGATCCTTAAGACAAATCTTATGTAACACATCAGCTTCTACACTTAACAGAGATAAGTCATCGAGCTTGTTGCTTTTATTTATCTTGGAGGATCTTTGTTCATTCTCTTTCATGACCCTTGTCGAAGATCTGGCCTCACTGAGTGCTCTTGTCATTATTGCATATATCTTTAAGCTTAAAAAAAAATTAATACCAGGGGTGGGGTGCTCTTTGTGGTGTCCCCTTCCCTTGATGCCCGAAGCAAGAGCTTATTTTGCTTAATTGTTAATCCGCCCCTGAAATCATGGATCAGGGAAGGCGGAGAAATCGGCGGACAAATACAGCGTTTGTGAGCGTAGAATATCGCAAGAGAATATTGTTGCTATGAGGATTTGAAAAAGAAGATGAAAGAAGATATGAAAGATTTCTTGTATGAATGCAACAAGAACATGCAGACCACCGTGAAAGAGATTGGGGCCTCATCACGTAACAGTCCAAAGAAAGCCATGGAGAGAAATTCTAATTAGAACAAGACAAATGAAATTTTTGGGGCATGTTAAAAGACACAACAGCCTAATAAAAGTAATATTGGAAGGGAAAATACAGGTAAAAGAGGCAGACCAAGACTAACATGGACGAGTGACATCAAAAGATGGACAAGTCAGCCTATGACAATCTGCACCATTAAAGCAAGATATAGAGTGGAATGGCGCTCCATGGTAGCCAGCCTTCGATGAGGAGACGGCTCTCAATGATGATGTTGATGAAAACAAGAAGATTTGGATAAGAAAATGTGTGTGGAAAATAAGTTTTACAAATTGTTTGTGATAGAGAAGTGAGAAGAGCTGGATAATTCTGGAGTCTGTAAAAGTAATATAACAAGTGATGGATAAGAGTTTAGTCTGTAAAAGAGAAATAAGAAGAGATAAGAGTGTAGTCTGTAAGAGTAATGTAAGAAGTAATGATTAAGAGTGCAGTCTGCGAGCGAGAAATAAGAGATGGATAGGAGTGTAATCTGTGAGAGTAATATAAGAAGTTGATATAAGATTGTGATTTGTGAGAACGAAATAAGAAGAGATGGATAATAATGTAGTCTGTGAGAAGACAGTTTTTCAAAAAAATGTATCAGAAAGAAATGAGTCTGAGAGAATTGTAAAAGATAGAAACGTAGTCTTGAGTAAGGAAATATGAAGTGGTAGATACTCATGTCTACCCGACCCATTTTATCCACAACGTGACTCATGAGATCTGCTGTCTGTGACTCTTTATTTTTTAAACCACACAAGTGTCAAGTAGCGATTTTCATTTTTGTTGCCATTTTATCTTTACGTTGGTCTCTCATTGAAAGATTGTAATTGCCACCACTTTATCTTTACGTTGGTCTCGCAATCAAAGAGTGTAATTACCACCATTTTATCTTTACGTTGGTCTCTCATTGCAAGATTGTAATTACCACCATTTTATCTTTACGTTGGTCTCTCATTGAAAGATTGTAATTGCCACCATTTTATCTTTACGTTGGTCTCGCAATAAAAGAGTGTAATTACCACCATTTTATCTTTACGTTGGTCTCTCATTGAAAGATTGTAATTGCCACCACTTTATCTTTACGTTGGTCTCGCAATAAAAGAGTGTAATTACACCATTTTATCTTTACGTTGGTCTCTCATTGCAAGATTGTAATTACCACCATTTTATCTTTACGTTGGTCTCTCATTGAAAGATTGTAATTACCACCATTTATCTTTACGTTGGTCTCTCATTGAAAGATTGTAATTACCACCATTTATCTTTACGTTCTTCTCTCATTGAAAGATTGTAATTACCACCATTTTATCTTTACGTTGGTCTCTCATTGAAAGATTGTAATTACCACCATTTTATCTTTACGTTGGTCTCTCATTGAAAGATTGTAATTACCACCATTTTATCTTTACGTTCTTCTCTCATTGAAAGATTGTAATTACCACCATTTTATCTTTACGTTGGTCTCGCAATGAAAGATTGTAATTACCACCATTTTATTTTCCCAGGATGAATACCAAGAATTTCACACAATCCAATTAGCACAATCATGATTACACAATCCAGATGATTACAAGTTGAGAATTAAGGACTATACCAAGAGCACTGGGTATACATTTTTCTGGCTATATGTACCCTTATCTTTATTCCAACTCTTTACTATGGATGTCAAACATGGACTCTGACTAAAGATTAAGATAAAAAATGGACAGCATGTGAGATGAGATGCCTCAGAATGGCCGAGAACAAAACACAAAGAGATCATGTAAAGAACAATGAAATCAGAAACAACATTGGGATTCTACCAGTCATCGAATACATAGAGAGACAAAGATGAAAGTGGTTGGTTGGAACATTTAATGTGTATGAACCCCTCAGCTCCAGCGTCAAGAGCTTATAACGACAAAATGGAACAACCAAGATACAGAGGTAGACCAAGAAGAAGATAGATCGAGGGAATTTACGACATAATAAAACAATACAACATCACTATGTGCCGAGGTACAGAAAGTGCCTATAACAGAAAACACATCACTGACTTCAGCCAGCGATGCCTACCGGCTGAAAGCAGAACAGGATAGCAGAAAGAAGAAGAAAGAAGAAAGATATCCCTGTGATATATGATAGAATGGTAGCAAAAAAAAAAAATAGATACAAATATAACCTCTACAGAGAAGTATACAAATATCGTAATTCTTTGTGAAAATTCACCAAAGCTCACTAAACACACCTTTCAGAGAAAGTCCACCTTAGGTCTGTAATCACACAATTCAAAGAAAGTTCAACGTAGCCTGCTAACCATACCCTATTAATCACATATCTCAGGAAAAGTCCACTATAACCGCTAAAAAAATCCCACAATAGTTTACAAAGCACATATGTCAGAGAAAGTCTCAGAGAATTCCAGTTGATGCGGCGGGCCAAGATGGTCGCCTAGTTCAATCAGGTTTGTGGCTGGTGGCATTTTTACTGCAGTGTATTTTCAAATGATTCTTTCTGGCCAGGATTTTCGTTGTGGCGACAGCAGTAGCCCGGTCGCATTCACCTGACCACATAGTCAACATTGCTGTGGCGCCCTCTCGCTGAGGTAAGTGCTGCTATCAACTAACCGTTGATTGGAGTGGAACTGTAGCAGGTCCCGGTTTTGCCCTGGAAAAGATGCTTGATCTGTGTTCACCAGCACATTTACCACCAGCTTGACTGCGGGGGGTTCGAGTGTTTCACTGAAGTGGAGGCCTGACTTCATTTGTTGAGACAGCGAGTTTTAGGGCACGCTCACTGATCATAAAGTAAACAAGTAAAGTAAAGAGCCCCGTCACGCCAAGTGGCGTATAGGGAATATGGTGTTAGTGACCATCAATTTTACAGACCTTCAGCACATGATTTTTGGGTAATGTGGTCGGTATTATGTCCGTGTCACTTTACTTTCCCAGAACAAATTCCGGTACCCATTTAAGGCTGGGTGAACCCGGAAGCCGTCGATTGGAATCGAACCCTACCTCTTGTCATTTTCACTGATCATGAAGTCTACACAAATTCGGCTTGAGGCTCATGAAGGTCGTGCTGCCCGCGACGGCCGTTACAACGACCGGAAGTGTACAGTATGAGCTGCGCATATTTTTTTTACAACGCGACACGTTCACTAGAATAATATGAACAATCAGGATGAACACTTTGTCGATTACTAGAAAAGTTGCTGTGTAGACATTGGAGTGTCCCGCCTGCAGTGACGCCATTACGCTCTAAAGTCTAAAATCAAAGAGAGATTCCACCATAATACTCAAAACATATGTCTCAGAGAAATTCCGCCATTGCAAACAAAACGCATACCACAGAGAGAGTCCACTATAACACAATAACCAAAAATACTAGAGAAAGTCCACCATGACCCACTAACCATATATCTCAGAAAAAGTACACCATGACCCACTAACTACATATCTCAGAGAAAGTCCACCATGACCCACTAACCATATATCTCAGAGAAAGTCCACCATGACCCACTAACCATATACCTCAGAAAAAGTCCACCATGACCCACTAACCATATATCTCAGAGAAAGTCCACCATAACCCACTAACCATATATCTCAGAGAAAGTCCACCATGACCCACTAACCATATATCTCAGAGAAAGTCCACCATAACCCACTAACCATATATCTCAGAGAAAGTCCACCATAACCCACTAACCATATATCTCAGAAAAAGTCCACCATGACCCACTAGCCATATATCTCAGAGAAAGTCCACCATGACCCACTAACCACATATCTCAGAGAAAGTCCACCATCACCCACTAACCACATAACTCAGAGAAAGTCCACCATCACCGACTAACCACATATCTCAGAGAAAGTCCACCATGACCCACTAACCATATATCTCAGAGAAAGTCCACCATCACCCACTAACCACATATCTCAGAGAAAGTCTACCATGACCTACCAACCACATATCTCAGAGAAAGTCCACCATGACCCACTAACCATATATGTCAGAGAAAGTCCACCATCACCGACTAACCACATATCTCAGAGAAAGTCCACTATGATCCACTAACCACATATCTCAGAGAAAGTCTATATCAAAGTAAACAAAGTGTATCTATGACTATTTCTTCTATTTGTGTCAGTCTACGACATCATTTCTCGCATACTCTTACGACCTATCTTCCAGCTGCCCTATGGTACTACATCGTCGTCACTGCCACGCTCTCTCTCTCTCTCTCTCTCTCTATCTCCAGAGCCACACCTCCGGTCAGATATTATACAAATATACCCGAGTCTTGACCACTCCAACGGATGGACTATATCCTATTTCGAGTATTAACTCGTTGTCTGGTGCCTTGGAGTAGTCTACCCTTCCTGGTCTGACACATTACAACCGAGAACTGGTGGCAGAGAAGCCGTACTTTGGATGGACTAATATTAAGATTACCTCCCTCGAGGTGTTATTGTGACGTCACACTGGCTCTCGCTAGGGCTCGGTTTCTTTCCAAATAATCCGTCCCCCAATTAACAATAAAAGTGAAGGACCTCGCTGTCTCGTTTAATTTGTGAGTAAAATAATCAACAAACGTCACATTAGCAATATCAAGAGCAACATCAAATCTCGACACACTGTGAAGGAAGAAATCACAATTTTAGAACACAGTGACAATAACAAAACTCACGGTGACTTCAAGAAAATCAACATCTTAAACGATGTAAATGTATTGATAATAAATATGTATAATGTAATAATATGATAAATGTGTAATGTAAATGTATTGATAATAAATATGTATAATGTAATAATATGATAAATGTGTAATGTAAATGTATTGATAATAAATGTGTAATGTAAATGTATTGATAATAAATATGTATAATGTAATAATATGATAAATGTGAAATGTAAATGTATTGATAATAAATATGTATAATGTAATAATATGATAAATGTGTAATGTAAATGTATTGATAATAAATATGTATAATGTAATAATATGATAAATGTGTAATGTAAATGTATTGATAATAAATATGTATAATGTAATAATATGATAAATGTGTAATGTAAATGTATTGATAATAAATATGTATAATGTAATAATATGATAAATGTGTAATGTAAATGTATTGATAATAAATGTGTAATGTAAATGTATTGATAATAAATATGTATAATGTAATAATATGATAAATGTGAAATGTAAATGTATTGATAATAAATATGTATAATGTAATAATATGATAAATGTGTAATGTAAATGTATTGATAATAAATATGTATAATGTAATAATATGATAAATGTGTAATGTAAATGTATTGATAATAAATATGTATAATGTAATAATATGATAAATGTGTAATGTAAATGTATTGATAATAAATGTGTAATGTAAATGTATTGATAATAAATATGTATATGTAATAATATGATAAATGTACAATGTAAATGTATTGATAATAAATATGTATAATGTAATAATATGATAAATGTGTAATGTAATTGTGTTGATAATAAATATGTGTCATGTAATAATATGATACATGTGTAATGTAATTGTATTGATAATAAATATGTGTAATGTATTAATATGATAAATGTGTAATGTAATTGTATTGATAATAAATATGTGTAATGTATTAATATGATAAATGTGTAATGTAATTGTATTGATAATAAATATGTGTAATGTAATAATATGATAAATGTGTAATGTAATGGTATTGATAATAAATATGTGTAATGTAATAATATCATCATCATCAAGTACGGACCTACTGGCGTAGGTGATCATGTCTCTCCACAACTTTCGATCTCGGCAGCTATTTATCATTTCTGTTGTTGACCTTCTGCCAAGCCATTCTCTTAAGCTGTCTGTTATTTTTTCTCTTTGCTTCCCTCTATCTCTTCGTCCCTCAATTTTCCCAGTTGTCACAATATATTCAAGTTGTTTTCTTCTCATTACATGGCCAAAAAATGATGATTGTTTCTTCCTAACATTGGAAATTAGTTCCCTTTTTGCTTTGACCTCTCTCAAAACATCTTCATTACTCTTCTAAGCTGTCCTTGGTACTCTCAACATTCTTCTGTAAAACCACATTTCTACAGACTCTAGTGATTTTAATAACGTACAACAATGTAATAATATGATAAATGTGTAATGTAATAATATGATAAATGTGTAATGTGATAATATGATAAATGTGTAATGTAATAACATGATAAATGTGTAATGTAATAATATGATAAACGTATAATGTAATAATATGATTAATGTGTAATGTAATAATATGATAAATGTGTAATGTGATAATATGATAAATGTGTAATGTAATAATATGATAAATGTGTAATGTAATAATATGATAAACGTGTAATGTAATAATATTATTAATGTGTAATGTAATAATATGATAAATGTGTAATGTAATAATATGATAAATGTGTAATGTAATAATATGATAAATGTGTAATGTAAATTAATAAATTGAGGAAGATACTGTGCAATCCAATTTTGACAAGAGAGACAAGAAAAAGTGTTCTTATATGTTATGTAGAGCCAGTCTCAATATATGGATGTGAATCATGGACAATGGAAAAACAAACAAGAAAATCGCTGGAGGCCGCAGAAATGTGGTTTTACAGAAGAATGTTGAGAGTACCATGGGTAGCTAAGAAGAGTAACGAAAACGTTCTGAAAGAGGTCAAAGCAAAATGAGAGCTAATATCCATTATTAGAAGAAACAATCATCATTTTTGGCCATGTAATGAGAAGGGAATAGCTGGGATATATTGTAACAACTGTGAAAATTGGGTGACGAAGAGATAGAGGGAAGCAAAGAGAAAAGATACCAGACAGCTTAAGAGAATGGCTTGGCAGAAGGTCAACAACAGAAATGATAAATAACTACCGAGATCGAAAGTTGTGGAGAGACATGATCACTTTCGCCAGCAGGCATGGCACTTGATGTTGATGATGTTCTATCTGTACATATATTAGTCATTAAGCGTTGACTTAAATTTGAGTTATGAATGATTAAATGTCATGCATATCTGTACAAGCGTTGATCCGAGGTTTAACAAGCCGCTATCGTAAAAACGCTTTTGTTCATGAAACATAGACCTGATACAGAATGTGTAGATTAGCAGTAGATAATAGTGATAGTTTTTTTCGGCCATAATTGGCTCCCTCGGTGAGATAGAGTTACCTGCACAGAACACAGACAAATGACGAAATTGTATAAAAGATCTTTACACGGATTGAAAACTGCTAGGATAAAAATTTAGATAAGAGAAAGAGTATCTGGGTCTATGTCATATGGGCCGGCTGCGGCTCGAAAAGTCAATAGATATATAGATAGATATCTGTAAATATTGTAGATACAGATCTTCAGCGTGAATGTGAGCACCCAAAGTGTCCACTGTAGTAGCTAGTTTGGTGTTTTAGGAAATAACAATCTGCGATCAAATAAAGGTAGCGCCAGAGGAATCACGAGGATGAGATGAGATGATAGAAGAAAGAAAAACTCGGGTCCGTTCACAGCTCTTGTGGAGATCCCGGGCACTTTTAATAATCGTCCTGCTACTTCTTCATAGGACTGCAGGATAATAAACACAATACTGAGTGGGGGAAATGTGGAGAGAATTAGAGAGGAGCGGAGTGAGGTAAGAGTTGCATTCTTGCTAAAGAGAGATAGAATTCAGTTGCAGGGGGAGTTATAGGTTAAGTCACGACTAGAGTTATAGTCAGAGATTAGGTCACGACTGGAGTTATAGTCATAGATTAGGTCACGATTGGAGTTATAGTCAGAGATTAGGTCATGACTGGAGTTATAGTCAGAGATTAGGTCACGACAGGAGTTATAGTCATAGATTAGGTCACGATTGGAGTTATAGTCAGAGATTAGGTCATGACTGGAGTTATAGTCATATATTAGGTCACGATTGGAGATATAGTCAGAGATTAGGTCACGATTGGAGTTATAGTCATATATTAGGTCACGATTGGAGTTATAGTCAGAGATTAGGTCACGATTTTAGTTATAGTCATAGATTAGGTCACGATTGGAGTTATAGTCAGAGATTAGGTCACGATTGGAGTTATAGTCAGAGATTAGGTCACGACTAGAGTTATAGGCATAGATTAGGTCACGATTGAAGTTATAGTCAGAGATTAAGTCACGATTGGAGTTATAGTCATAGATTAGGTCACGACTGGAGTTATAATCATTGATTAGGTTACGACTGGAGTTATAGTCATAGATTAGGTCACGACTAGAGTTATAGTCATATATTAGGTCACGATTAGAGTTATAGTCAGAGATTAGGTCACGATTGGAGTTATCGTCATAGATTAGGTCACGACTGGAGTTATAGTCAGAGATTAGGTCACGATTGTAGTTATAGTCATAGATTAGGTCACGATTGGAGTTATAGTCAGAGATTAGGTCACGATTGGAGTTATAGTCATAGATTAGGCCACGATTGGAGTTATAGTCAGAGATTAGGTCACGATTGAAGTTATAGTCAGAGATTAGGTCACGATTGGAGTTATATTCACTTATTAGGTCACGATTGGAGTTATAGGCAGAGATTAAGTTAAGGTTAAGTTAAGATTGCACTTTTTTAATCATTAAGTTACAATCGGAGTTATAGTCAGAGATTAAGTTATACAATAGGAGTTATAGTCAGAGATTAAGTTACAATGGGGGTTATAGTCAGAGATTAAGTTATACAATCGGAGTTATAGTCCGAGATTATGTTACAATGGGAGTTATAGTCAGAGATTAAGTTACAATCGGAGTTATAGTCAGATATTAAATTACAATCGGAGTTATAGTCAGAGATTAAGTTACAATCGGAGTTATAGTCAGATATTAAGTTACAATCGGAGTTATAGTCAGAGATTAAGTTACAATGGGAGTTATAGTCAGAGATTAAGTTAAAATGGGAGTTATAGTCAGAGATTAAGTTACAATGGGAATTATAGTCAGAGATTAAGTTACAATGCGAGTTATAGTCAGAGATTAAGTTAAAATGGGAGTTATAGTCAGAGATTAAGTTAAAATGGGAGTTATAGTCAGAGATTAAGTTTCAATGGGAGTTATAGTCAGAGATTAAGTTTCAATGGGAGTTATAGTCAGAGATTAAGTTACAATGGGAGTTATAGTCAGAGATTAAGTTTCAATGGGAGTTATAGTCAGAGATTAAGTTACAATGGGAGTTATAGTCAGAGATTAAGTTTCAATGGGAGTTATAGTCAGAGATTAAGTTTCAATGGGAGTTATAGTCAGAGATTAAGTTACAATGGGAGTTATAGTCAGAGATTAAGTTACAATGGGAATTATAGTCAGAGATTAAGTTACAATGGGAGTTATAGTCAGAGATTAAGTTACAATGGGAGTTATAGTCAGAGACTTCAAGAGAAGTTCAGTAATGTGGTTTGTCCAAAGAATTGTATATTTGAGGTTTGTGACAAAGACAACAAGTTGGTTCGGGTTCCAACATTTCGTTGAAGCAGGTTTCCAGTTGTAACTTGCGACGTTTGTGAATTACGACATTCTAGCGACCAGTTAGTGAAGCATGGACGGAATAGATATATGAACCTTGGGTTGACTTATATTACACTTCGTTAATCAGCTTTAGTCATAATGTCTTATATTGTACTTTGTTAATCAGCTTTAGTTATGATGTCTTATATTGCATTTCGTTAATCGTCTTTAGTCATGATGTCTTATATTGCACTTCGTTAATCAGCTTTAGTCATGATGTCTTATATTGCACTTTGTTGATCAGCTTTAGTTATGAAGTCTTATATTGCACTTTGTTAATCAGCTCTAGTCATAATGTCTTATATTGCACTTTGTTAATCAGCTCTAGTCATAATGTCTTATATTGCACTGACTGTCTATGTTGGCCAGTCTGTAGATGACGGTTTCTATAAAAATACAACATCAGTAATTGCCATGATTATCTCCTTTTTTAATGAGGACAACGACACAGTCGACATACCAGGGCGACCCAGACGCTGCGGCTGAGACAATGTTCAGTAATGATCTCCAGAAGCCCCTCATTAACCTGGCCTGGAGCGGCGTATTACCCGACAGTCGTCCAAAGGTCGTTGTGCGCTGTACGTTCTCAAACCATGAGTTGGTTGGGTTGGTGTGGTTGGTTGTGTTGGTGTGGTTGGTTGGGTTGGTGTGGTTGGTTGGTTGGTTGGGTTGGTGTGGTTGGTTGGTTGGGTTGGTGTGGTTGGGTTGGTGTGGTTGGTTGTGTTGGTGTGGTTGGTTGGTTGTGTTGGTGTGGTTCGTTGGTTGTGTTGGTGTGGTTGGTTGGTTGGTGTGGTTGGTTGTGTTGGTGTGGTTGGTTGGGTTGGTGTGGTTGGTTAGGTTGGTGTGGTTGGTTGGTTGGGTTGGTGTGGTTGGTTGGTTGGGTTGGTGTGGTTGGTTGGTTGGGTTGGTGTGGTTGGTTGGGTTGGTGTGGTTGGTTGGTTGGGTTGGTGTGGTTGGTTGGGTTGGTGTGGTTGGTTGGGTTGGTGTGGTTGGTTGGGTTGGTGTGGTTGGTTGGGTTGGTGTGGTTGGTTGGTTGGGTTGGTGTGGTTGGTTGGGTTGGTGTGGTTGGTTGGGTTGGTGTGGTTGGTTGGGTTGGTGTGTGGTTGGTTGGTTGGGTTGGTGTGGTGTGGTTGGTTGGGTTGGTGTGGTTGGGTTGGTGTGGTTGGTTGGTTGGGTTGGTGTGGTTGGTTGGTTGGGTTGGTGTGGTTGGTTGGGTTGGTGTGGTTGGTTGGTTGGGTGGTGTGGTTGGTTGGTTGGGTTGGTGTGGTTGGGTTGGTGTGGTTGGTTGGGTTGGTGTGGTTGGTTGGTTGGGTTGGTGTGGTTGGTTGGTTGGGTTGGTGTGGTTGGTTGGTTGGGTTGGTGTGGTTGATTGGGTTGGTGTGGTTGGTTGGTTGGTGTGGTTGGTTGGGTTGGTGTGGTTGGTTGGTTGGGTTGGTGTGGTTGGTTGGTTGGGTTGGTGTGGTTGGTTGGTTGGGTTGGTGTGGTTGGTTGGGTTGGTGTGGTTCGCTGGGTTGGTGTGGTTGGTTGGGTTGGTGTGGTTGGTTGGGTTGTGTGGTTGGTTGGGTGGTGTGGTTGGTTGGGTTGGTTGGTGTGGTTGGGTTGGTGTGGTTGGTTGGGTTGGTGTGGTTGGTTGGGTTGGTGCTGTTGGTTGGGTTGGTTGGGTTGGTTGGGTTGGTGTGTTTGGTTGGGTTGGTGTGGTTGATTGGGTTGGTGTGGTTGATTGGGTTGGTGGGTTGGTTGGGTTGGTGTGGTTGATTGGTTGAGTTGGGGTGGTTGGTTGGGTTGGTGTGGTTGGTTGGTTGAGTTGGTGTGGTTGGTTGGGTTGGTGTGATTGATTGGTTGAGTTGGTGTGGTTGGTTGGTTGAGTTGGTGTGGTTGGTTGGTTGAGTTGGTGTGGTTGGTTGGGTTGGTGTGGTTGATTGGTTGAGTTGGTTGGTTGGTTGGGTTGGTGTGGTTGGTTGGTTGGGTTGGTGTGGGGGGTTAGTTGGGTTGGTGTGGTTGGTTGGTTGGGTTGGTGCGGTTGGTTGGGTTGTGTGGTTGGTTGGGTTGGTGTGGTTGGTTGGGTTGTGTGGTTGGTTGGGTTGGTGTGGTTGGTTGGGTTGGTGCTGTTGGTTGGGTTGGTGCGGTTGGTTGGGTGGTGTGTTTGGTTGGGTTGGTGTGGTTGATTGGGTTGGTGTGGTTGATTGGGTTGGTGTGGTTGGTTGGGTTGGTGTGGTTGATTAGGTTGGTGTGGTTGATTGGGTTGGTGTGGTTGGTTGGGTTGGTTGGGTGGTGTGGTTGGTTGGGTTGGTGTGTTTGTTTGGCTGGGCTGGTGCGGTTGGTTGGGTTGGTGTGGTTGGTTGGGTTGGTGTGGTTGGTTGGGCTGGTGTGGTTGGTTGGGTCGGTGTGGTTGGTTGGGCGAGGCGGGGTTGTCAATGAAAATTTGAGGTACGGGCAACACACAAACAAGACCATGTTGCGGCTCAGAAGGCACACCAATAGAATTATGGAAAAAACACGTCATTATCAAGTGCCATGCCTGCTGGCGTAGGTGATCATGTCTCTCCATAACTTTCGATCTCGAGAGTTATTTATCATTTATGTTATTGACCTTCTGCCAAGCCATTCTCTTAAGCTGTCTGGTATCTTTTCTCTTTGCTGCCCTCTATCTCTTCGTCCCTCAAATTTCCCAGTTTTTACAATATATTGCAGCTGTTCTCTTCTCATTACATGGTCAAAAAATGATGATTGTTTCTTCCTAATATTGGAAATTAGCTCTCTTTTTACTTTGGCCTCTTTCAGATCGTTTTTGTTACTCTTCTTAAATATCCATGGTATTCTCAACATTCTTCTGTAAAACCACATTTATACGGACTCCAGTGATTTTCCTTTCTGCTGTCCGATTGTTCATGTTTCACTTTCATATGTTAAGACTGGCTTCAGGTAATTTTACCTGCTACTGTATCTATCTATCTATTGTCCTTTCGAGCCGAAGACGGCACATAGGGCAGAACTACAATCTCAAAAACAGAAACCTTGCGTGCCAAAATGGCACATATTGCAGAGATCACTGCTTCCAAAATCTATGGTTCTGTTTCCATAACAATGCTTTTTACAATGACAGCTTGTCAAGCCATCGATCATACTGCTACTGTATGCAGTAGACAGTACAACCTTGCAGATATGATCGGGAGAGTAAAAGGCTAAGGGAAGGTACCCTAAAATAAAACAACCCCACTGCCTTGTGGGTGAGACATTTTAGTCAAAGGCTAGCGGAGTCAACCGTAAACAAACAGAAGCCAACAGAAAACCACCGTCGCAACTTCTTTATATAAGATATATAATCATGAGACACAATACACATAAGGATAAACAAATTAAAACAAATGCATGATGATACTATGGTATACTTTCTGAGTGGAAAACAATTACCGATAGTAGACAGTATAATAAGCACATCATGAATAGGGTTAATGCTCTAAAAACTGATGTTCTTGCGCAGCGATTGTTAAACTTTCACTCAACGGAGCCCTAACTCTTAACTACAAATCATCGTGGCTGCATCTGATATCAACAATGTAAACAAACAACCATATTTTAACAACATTTTAACGCTATTTTTAACATGTTATATTTATTGCAAAGTTAAATAATCTAAACTTTTTGGGTATAAATGAAATCGATCAGTGCCAGTTTTGTAGTTGAAATAAAAATAAAACAATAGCTGAATCAACTAACATTGTGATATTTGTATCCTGTAACAAAGTCAATGAAGGGGCTGAGCTTGTTTTATCCTCATTAGATCTTCAAATCTGAACACAAGTTTGGACATTGCTATTCTAATCTCTCTCTCTCTCTCAGCGTCCAATATTTGTATCCTGTAACAAAGTCAATGAAGGGGCTGAGCTTGTTTTATCCTCATTAGATCTTCAAATCTGAACACAAGTTTGGACATTGCTATTCTAATCTCTCTCTATCTCAGCGTCCAATATTTGTATCCTGTAACAAAGTCAATGAAGGGGCTGAGCTTGTTTTATCCTCATTAGATCTTCAAATCTGAACACAAGTTTGGACATTGCTGTTCTAATCTCTCTCTCTCTCTCTCAGCGTCCAATATTTGTATCCTGTAACAAAGTCAATGAAGGGGCTGAGCTTGTTTCATCCTCATTAGGTCTTCAAATCTGGGCACAAGTTTGGACATTGCTATTCTAATCTCTCACTCAGCGTCCAAATGTGATCTGTATTTTTTTTTAATGACTGCCAATGATGAAAACCCGGTCTCACATAAGTTGGTAGTCGCTAAAGAGTTAAAACTTGAAGAGTCTTCTTACCTGCCTGTGGGTATCCTTGTTTGACAAAGCTCCAATGACAAGAGGGAAAGAGAGATCTCGAGACGACATAGAGAAATAATATTAGAGAGCTGAACATTGTGGTACAACAGTGGTGAAGTTGAAGAGTTACACTGTGGGTAGAGGTTTCTGGAGAAGCATCACCTACACCCGGCACTCGATGATGATGTCCGGGGAGTCCCTGGCAGGAGCTTGCGGTGCACTCACTGACGAGCACTGCCCTCGTATAAACACAGAGAACGCTGAACAAGAATTGAGTAGCTGCGGTATAGTATGATAAGGTGTAACAACGTGTAGCTGCGGTATAGCATGATAAGGTGTAACAACGAGTAGCTGCGGTATAGTATGATAAGGTGTAACAACATGTAGCTGCGGTATAGTATGATAAGGGGTAACAACATGTAGCTGCGGTATAGTATGATAAGGGGTAACAACGTGTAGCAACGGTATAGTACGATAAGGTGTAACAACGTGTAGATACGGTATAGTATGAAAAGGTGTAACAAAGTGTAGCTGCGGTATAGTATGATAAGGTGTAACAACGTGTAGCTACGGTATAGTATGATAAGGTGCAACAACGTGTAGCTGCGATATAGTATGATAAGGTGTAACAACGTGCAGCTACGGTATAGTATGATAAGGTGTAACAACGTGTAGCTGCGGTATAGTATGATAGGGGTAAAACATTTAGCTACGGTATAGTATGATAAGGGGTAACAACGTGTAGCTACGATATAGTATGATAAGGTGTAACAACGTGTAGCTACGGTATAATATGATAAAGTGTAACAACGTGTAACAACGTGTAGCTACGGTATAGTATGATAAGGGATAACAATGTGTAGTTACGGTATAGTATGATAAGGGGTAACAACGTGTAGCTGCGGTATAGTATGATAAGGGGTAACAACGTGTAGCTGCGGTATAGTATGATAAGGGGTAACAACGTGTAGCTGCGGTATAGTATGATAAGGGGTAACAACGTGTAGCTGCGGTATAGTATGATAAGGTGTAACAACGTGTAGCTGCGGTATAGTATGATAAGGGGTAACAACGTGTAGCTGCGGTATAGTATGATAAGGGGTAACAACATGTAGCTGCGGTATAGTATGATAAGGGGTAACAACGTGTAGCTGCGGTATAGTATGATAAGGGGTAACAACATGTAGCTGCAGTATAGTATGATAAGGTGTAACAACGTGTAGCTGCGGTATAATATGATAAGAGGTAACAACGTGTAGCTGCGGTATAGTATGATAAGGGGTAACAACGTGTAGATACGGTATAGTATGATAAGGGGTAACAACATGTAGCTACGGTATAGTATGATAAGGAGTAACAACGTGTAGCTGCGTATATTATGATAAGGGGTAACAACGTGTAGCTACGGTATAGTATGATAAGGGGTAACAACGTGTAGCTGCGGTATAGTATGATAAGGTGTAACAACGTGTAGCTACGGTATAGTATGATAAGTGGTAACAACGTGTAGCTGCGGTATAGTATGATAAGGTGTAACAACGTGTAGCTACGGTGTAATATGATAAAGTGTAACAACGTGTAACAACGTGTAGCTACGGTATAGTATGATAAGGGGTAACAATGTGTAGTTACGGTATAGTATGATAAGGGGTAACAACGTGTAGCTGCGGTATAGTATGATAAGGGGTAACAACGTGTAGCTGCGGTATAGTATGATAAGGGGTAACAACGTGTAGCTGCGGTATAGTATGATAAGGGGTAACAACGTGTAGCAGCGGTATAATATGATAAGAGATAACAACGTGTAGCTGCGGTATAGTATGATAAGGGGTAACAACATGTAGCTGCGGTATAGTATGATAAGGGGTAACAACGTGTAGCAACGGTATAGTATGATAAGGGGTAACAACATGTAGCTGCGGTATAGTATGATAAGGGGTAACAACGTGTAGCTGCGGTATAGTATGATAAGGGGTAACAACGTGTAGCTGCAGTATAGTATGATAAGGGGTAACAACGTGTAACTGCGGTATAATATTATAAGAGGTTATTTATATTTTTATTCATCTTAATGCAGAATTACGCCCTTACCATTTACAGTGCGGGCCTTGCTTTGCTCTAAATTGTTCGCTTCGATTCCTGCTTCCAGCAAACCTTATTTCTATTTTCAGTGACCTGACATTTAAATACAATTTATATGGAATGCCTAGCCCTATCGGATGATACGTCTTGAATGATGAAAACCTGTCTCACGATCAAGCTGTTTAAAAGCAACCTCGACAAATTGAAAATGTATGCTGTATGCCTCTACCCGGGCTAAACTTTTAAAGATAATTAACATTTTCTATAGCAGTTTCATAAAATGTGTATACGGCACTCTCTGTGGTAGGGAAAGAACTATTGATGGGAATGAGCTCCATTGAGCCCACAGCAAAACGTCATTTAAGATGTTCACCGTAATGGCAAATCCCCACCCGCTGATTGAAATACCTTAAGACTGTCAGTCAGAAATCTGAAAAGTTAATCGTTATGGCAAATCCCACCCGCTGATTGAATTAACGATCAGAGTTAGAAACTTGAGATATCAGTTTATGTGCACTTGAGTTGAACCTGATTCTTGTTTCCAATTTTATGAACAAAATCATTTGTTTCTCAATACTTGCTTTGTCATGCAAAAATAAACAAGTAAACAACTTCTAACTGGCAACATAACGTCTCGAGAGTGGGTTTTTATACCTCTGTGTGTGTGTGTGTCCGACCAAATAGGAATACAAGGAAGTGAGGGATTTCTTTAAATTTTTCTTTTCTTTGACTTGTCCATGTTTGCGAAGTTTTTGCGGCTTATGCTTTTACAGTACAGGATAGCCACAGTCCCGTACCCAGCCCTCCTTAGTCGCCTCTTACCAACATGTAGGGAACAGCGCTACAATTTTTTACTTCCCTTTCGGCAACGCAATGATGGGGAAGACATGGACTGATCTTAAGATGAATAGTTTGTTGGAGACCTATGCTCCACAGGGAGCTAAAAGTGTTTGTTGAAGACCTATGCTGCACAGGGAGCTAACAGTCTTTGTTGGAGACCTATGCTGCACAGGGAGCTAAAAGTGTTTGTTGGAGACCTATGCTCCACAGGGAGCTAACAGTCTTTGTTGGAGACCTATGCTGCACAGGGAGCTAAAAGTATTTGTTGAAGACCTATGCTCTACGAGGAGCTGAAAGTGTTTGTTGAAGACCTATGCTCCACAGGGAACTAAAAGTATTTGTTGAAGACCTATGCTCTACGAGGAGCTGAAAGTGTTTGTTGAAGACCTATACTCCACAGGGAGCTGTAAGTGGTTTTTGAAGACCAATTCTCCACAGGGCGCTAAAAGTGTTTGTTGAAGACCTATGCTCCACAGGGAGCTAAAAGTGTTTGTTGAAGGCCTATGCTCCACAGTGAGCTAAAAGTGTTTGTTGAAGACCTATTCTCCACAGTGTCAGATAAAAGGTAGACGAAGAAGAGGGACCTCTAGTGGTCCGTTTTATCTTGCCCTGCCCCAAGTGCCGGATTTAGACTTTGGTGAGGCCCTAAGAAACATTGAGCCCCCCCCCCCCCCCGCACTTACCCCGCCAACCACACTCCCACACTCTTCAAAATGAACACCAGCAGCTCTGACAGAACTTGTAATCATAGACTGGTACCAACAAAAGTTTGTCCCAAAAAACAAATTCTGAGAACTCTTTGAGGCCCCTCGGATTGTGCGGCCCTAAGCTGTAGCTTGGGAAATCCGCCCTTGTACAACACTTCCCTTCCGGTCTGTCTGCATCTGTTCTTGGCAAATACTGTTAATGGATAACAGGAACGTAATGTACGTCGCAGAGATCACAGCTCAGACGGAGTGACCGGTGCATGAGTTTTATTCGACAAAAAAAAAATAATAAATAAACAAAATGCACCAATAATTGTTGTCAAGACACAGCCAACTGTAGATTTAATAAGGCCTGCGAGCTGAGGGAGTTTTCCTGAAATCACCTAAATCTTGTGACGTCATAAACTATGCGAGCTGTAGACGGTTGATCCACATCTGCCCCTGCTCGTAATGCTGAAAACGTCACAAGCTTTGGGTGACCCCTTTCAGCCCGCGGGCCTTATGAAAACTATAGTTGGCTGTGGTCAAGAGCTGTCCTTGCTGTTATTAGTAACAGTATCGTGCTGTAACGAAACATCTAGTAACAGTATCGTGCTGTAACGAAACATCTAGTAACAGTATCGTGCTGTAACGAAACATCTAGTAACAGTATCGTGCTGTAACGAAACATCTAGTAACAGTATCGTGCTGTAACGAAACATCTAGTAACAGTATCGTGCTGTAACGAAACATCTAGTAACAGTATCGTGCTGTAACGAAACATCTAGTAACAGTATCGTGCTGTAACGAAACATCTAGTAACATATCGTGCTGTAACGAAACATCTAGTAACAGTATCGTGCTGTAACGAAACATCTAGTAACAGTATCGTGCTGTAACGAAACATCTAGTAACAGTATCGTGCTGTAACGAAACATCTAGTAGGCATGCTCTATATCAAGGGAATGCTGCTTTGACTCTTACCTCAAATCCCGTCCTTACCTGGAGACAAATCGACTTCCGCTGGACGCCCTTGTGTGTACGCCCTTTCCTGATCTACGCCTTCCAAATGACCGTCATCTGGACACTTGCAGCTGCCGAGTTCACAGAACATGACTGATGCCTTAACATGCCCTATTTCTGTTGTGTCCACTCAGTCGCGTAATCTGGAAATGTTGGCGTGCCCTTGAAGAGCGACGTAGCGTAAAGAAGGTCTGATGAACGGTCGCCCCGGCCCAGAATTCTTACAAATCAATTCATGGGAATAGCTATGTTTACAACACTCGGAAAAAAATACACAAATAATTAACTGAGAAAAAAACAACAACCAACAAACAGGCAGCCCGAAGCATAATCGAAAACAGACTACTCGACACATCGCCTTGTTGCCAGCGACTATGCATTATGGTACACTGCCAGCTAAGCAACCTGACAAATTCCTAGCCGAGCAAAGTTTAAAAATAATAATAATAATAATACACAGGGAATAGCGGTTAAGGGGCACAGTGCATTCTCTGGGCGTTGGCAACACATGCTACGTCAACGATTTCTTCCCCCCCCCCAAAAAAAAAACAAAAAAAAACATATTGCTATTGTTCTTTAGTGCCACGTTCCTACCTCACTCGTTTACTGCTGTCGCTTGAACCAGACATTTATTTGCAGGCGGCCAGCAAGAGGTATGGACTCAAACACATCAGCTGTGTCAGTTCCTTTTGCCAAGAACACGTCATGTAGATAAAGAAAGAAAATGGCAGAAATAATGAAGTAAATCGCGATCCAATCCAAACCTGTTTTTCTAAAAAAGGCAAGATTTCAAATCAAGTAAAAGTGTACAAGAGATAAGGCAATACTTTTTACCAATAACGACACATTGGGTAAAGAGACAGAAACCAGAATCCAGAAAGCAAATAATGTAAGCAGCAAAATAGCACTGAATGTGAAACAGAAAAATGAAATTAATAGAAACTTTATTTATTGTGCTAACAGTGTGAAACATGGACAACTCTTGAGAGACACGTGCAAAAATAACAAGTAAAATGCAATGAATTGGGAAAGCTGTAAACAAAACTAGACGAGATGGGATGAGAAATGAAATCTTGAGAGAAAAAAGTGATTGGTATAGCAGCAGCTATTGACTATAATGAACAACACAGAATACAATGATTTGGACATTTGACAAGAGTAAAATGATTTGGACATTTGACAAGAGTAAAATAGTTTAGAAATTTCACAAGAGTAAAATGATTTAAACACTTGACAAGAGTAAAATGATTTGGACATTTGACAAGAGTTAAATGATTTGGATATTTGACAAGAGTAAAATGATTTGGATATTTGACAAGAGTAAAATGATTTGGACATTTGACAAGAGTAAAATAGTTTAGAAATTTGACAAGAGTAAAATGATTTGGATATTTGACAAGAGTAAAATGATTTGGATATTTGACAAGAGTAAAATGATTTGGACATTTGACAAGAGTAAAATAGTTCAGAAATTTGACAAGAGTAAAATGATTTGGATATTTGACAAGAGTAAAATGATTTGGACATTTGACAAGAGTGAAATGATTTGGACATTTGACAAGAGTGAAATGATTTGGATATTTGACAAGAGTGAAATGATTTGGACATTTGACAAGAGTGAAATGATTTGGATATTTGACAAGAGTGAAATGATTTGGATATTTGACAAGAGTGAAATGATTTGGACATTTGACAAGAGTGAAATGATTTGGATATTTGACAAGAGTGAAATGATTTGGATATTTGATAAGAGTAAAATGATTTGGATATTTGACAAGAGTTAAATGATTTGGATATTTGACAAGAGTAAAATGATTTGGATATTTGACAAGAGTGAAATGATTTGGATATTTGACAAGAGTGAAATGATTTGGATATTTGACAAGAGTGAAATGATTTGGACATTTGACAAGAGTGAAATGATTTGGATATTTGACAAGAGTGAAATGATTTGGATATTTGATAAGAGTAAAATGATTTGGATATTTGACAAGAGTTAAATGATTTGGATATTTGACAAGAGTAAAATGATTTGGACATTTGACAAGAGTGAAATGATTTGGATATTTGACAAGAGTGAAATGATTTGGACATTTGACAAGAGTGAAATGTTTTGGACATTTGACAAGAGTTAAATGATTTGGACATTTGACAAGAATTAAATGATTTGGATATTTGACAAGAGTAAAATGATTTGGACATTTGACAAGAGTGAAATGATTTGGATATTTGACAAGAGTGAAATGATTTGGACATTTGACAAGAGTAAAATGATTTGGACATTTGACAAGAGTGAAATGTTTTGGACATTTTACAAGAGTTAAATGATTTGGACATTTGACAAGAGTTAAATGTTTTGGACCTTTTGACAAGTGTAAAATGGCGATGAAAACATGCTAAATAATCCTCTGGAAAAATTAAAAAATTAAAAAAAATAGTATGTAAGAAGCTTTACGTGATAAGTGGACGACACAGACTAAACAACGTTTCGGCCCAATAGGCCTTCATCAGGAACAAACAAACAAAAAACACAGACACAAAACTAATAACGAAACAACCAAAACAAAAACAATCGAAATGTGTTAAAGAAAACAAAATAAACTATCCTGTCAAAACAAAAAGGAAATAGCAACCAAGTGCGGCTGTCGTGAACGTAGAGAAACGTGCAAAAGTGTGCGCATTTTGTGTGCGCATACATTTTGGAAATTGAATTGAAAAAGTTGCACGTTTCTCTACCTTCACGACAGCCGCACTTGATTGCTATTCCTTTTGGTTTTGACAGGACAGTTTATTTTGTTTTCTTTAACACATTTCGATTGTTTTTGTTTTGGTTGTTTCGTTATTAGTTTTGTGTCTGTGTATTTTTTGTGTGTTCCTGATGAAGGCCTATTGGGCTGAAACGTTGTTTAGTCTGTGTCGTCCACTTATCACGTAAAGCTTCTTACATACTATTTTTTTATTTTTTTATTTTTCCTCACATTCAGCTTTACTGCAGCTTCGCATTTTTATGCCTTAACCCTCAACAATCCTCACCATCATGCAAAATAAAAATAAACAGGACAAATCTGAAACAAGTGCAACGCGTCAAATACTTGGGCACAATAATAACATCAGATGGAAGATGCACCACAGAAATAAAAAGGAGAATAGCTTAGGCCAAAATAGCATTTCAGAAAATGAAAAATATCTTATGCAACAAGCCTTTGTCAATAGAAGTAAGAGAGTTCACCGGTGCTAAATAGAGCGATATCTGACCTATGGAAACGAATCATGGACATTTGACAAAGAAATGAAAAGAAGATAAGAGGCCACAGAGATGGGATTTCTGAGAAGAATGTTGAGAGTTCCCTGGACAGCTAAAAAGACCAATGAAGAAATTCTCAAAGAGGTCAACACAAAAATGGAGCTCTTACGAAACATCATAAAGAAACAATCAACATTTATTCGGGCACATCATGAGTATAGGAAAGTTGGAATACTTAGTTACAACTGGCAAAATACAGGGAAAAAGATATGGCATGGAAAACAGTAAATGACAAAATTGATACGATGCACGATAGATAAAAGTTTGTGGAAGGACATGATCGCCATGATACCAACCGGCATGGCACACGATGGTGATGCTATAGCCACAATTCCGAGCGAAAAGGGGAAACAAATCTATACAATTTTGCTGACAAAAATTATAGCCTCGTTTTAATGGGAACTGCAAAAAAATGTGATTCTTTTCTGCGGAGAAGAAACGTCGACCAGGTTTTCAAAGTCTTGCAACACTCTTCAATGCCAGATTGCATTCATTATCTTTGATGTTTGGCTTCTTTCCGTGGGCCATCTCCGAGAGACCATCCAATGTGCTTCTCTGACTAGCCTCGGAAAACATGTGCTGGAACTACGAGTATTTGTGAGCGACAGGTTGTCGACGGGTGGTCTAGAGGTCAGACGCCGGCCACTAAACAGGAAAGTCACGGGTTAAATTCCACTATCTATCTATCTATCTATCTATCTATCTATCTATCTATCTATCTATCTATCTATCTATCTATCTATCTATCTATCTATCTATCTATCTATCTATCTATCTATCTATCTATCTATCTATCTATCTATTGACCTTTCGAGCCGTAGCCGGCCCATAGGGCGTAGACCAAGATACACCTTCTCCTATATGAATTTTTGTTCTAGCAGTTTTCTTTTAAAGATATTTTATCAAATCTCGCCATCTGTCTCTGTTCTGTGCAAGCAGCTCTATCTCATTGAGGGAGCCGAATCCTGCTGTTCTTGCCTCTCTCATGAATGTTCTTCTCAGTGTCTCCCTGGGTCTTCCTCTTTTTCTCTTACCTGTTGTTTCACATATATGCCAATTCCACTAGGGAAGTTTCTTTTTTTTTAATTTTTTTTTGCTTGCTTGCTTGCGTTCGCCCGATGACTAAAGTATTCTAGAGTATTCTGGTAGAATGTTTCTCTTCATCATCCGCCCTTAAAAGGACGTTAAGTGGGCGTGTCTGTGTTATGTTGTGGTTTGCAGTATAACTGCGATATTTGCGCCTTTCGGCCCAACACATCCGACTTAAGCTTTTTTTTTTTTAAATAAAGAAAAATGGAATCTGTGCAAACCTGCACCACCAAAGTAATAGACAGAGCAGAATGGCGCAACATGGTAGCCAACCTTTGTTGTGGAGATGGCACTCGATGATGATGATGATGGAATCTGTGGCAACCTGCACCACCAAAGTAATAGACAGAGCAGAATGGCGCAACATGGTAGCCAACCTTCGTTGTGGAGATGGCACTCCATGATGATGATGATGGAATCTGTGGCAACCTGCACCACCAAAGTAATAGGCAGAGCAGAATGGCGCAACATGGTAGCCAACCTTCGTTGTGGAGATGGCACTCGATGATGATGATGATGGAATCTGTGGCAACCTGCACCACCAAAGTAATAGAGCTGAATGGCGCTCCATGGTAGCCGACCTTCGTTGTGGAGATGGCACTCGATGATGATGATGATGATGGAATCTGTGGCAACCTGCACCACCAAAGTAATAGAGCAGAATGGCGCTCCATGGTAGCCAACCTTCGTTGTGGATATGGCACTCGATGATGATGATGATGGAATCTGTGGTTTCTTTGCAGCGTTAAATCCACCCTTCTTCCCCCAGATTTTCTGGTAATGAGATACTCTCGGATAACGGCCAAAAAAGTAGGATGTCCCGTGTGCACGCGCGCACGTTAAAGTCCCCTTGGCAGATAAGATATTGCGAGCAGTAGGCCAAAAAAATGACGGCTTCCCCCGGACAAATTCGTCAGCAAAAATCTCCCCTAATTCGATGGATCCCAGGCCATGCTGCAGAGTTCGTGCACGGTGGCCAGGTTTCTACTCGGAGATTCTCCACATTTCCAGGGGAAAGTTGCAGCACCTATGAGTTCCTCCTGTGTGCAGTAAAGATGATCCCAACATAAAGGCCAAATTAGCAAGTTAAAATATATATAAAATTAATCATCACCATCATCATGTGCCATACTAGTTGCGTAGGCGATCATGTATTTCCACAAAATTCTATCCACAGTGCATCGTATCAGTAATTCAATAATATATTATAAATAATTATATTTTAATAACAATCAATAATTATGTAGAAAAACGGAGCCGCGAGAGCTCAGTGGTTAGTGAACTGGACTACAAAGGACAAGAGGTAGGGTTCGTTCCCAACCGACGGCTTCCGGGTTCACCCAACCTGTAATGGGTACTGGGTTTTGTTCTGGGAAAGTAACGCGGCACGGGCGTAATACCGACCACATTAACCCAAAAATCATGTGCTGAAGGTCTGTAAAATGTATGGTCACTAACACCATATTCCCTATACGCCACTTGGCGTGACGGGGGTACTTTACTTTTTTTTTTTACTTTAACATCATCATCATCATCATCAAGTACCGGGCCTACTGGTGTAGGTGATCATGTCTCTCCACAACTTTCGATCTCGGCAGAGATTTATCATTTCTGTTGTTGACCTTTTGCCAAGCCATTCTCTTAAGCTGTCTGGTTTTTTTTTTCTCTTTGCTTCCCTCTATCTCTTCGTCCCTCAATTTATCCAGTTGTTACAATATATTCCAGTTGTTCTCTTCTCATTACATGGCTAAAAAATTATAGAATAACTTTAATATATGTTGCGATTTATGCAGCTCTCTAGCGACCTTGTATTTATGGTGTAGGCGGAGGAGAGAGGGGGCGCTACCCGTGTCTTCATTAAATACCAGGCATGAAACGTAAACAATTCTTACCAGTGTCAGACGTAAGGACAGAGATCTGGTAAAAGCCAGATCTGTTCGTGAATTGCATTGAAATAAACACAAGACAAAAAGATTATATGGCTGATCAGCTAGGGGGACATAACTCTCAGCAGATGTGGCGAGTTATGGGCTGTGAGGAATTGGCAATATGGCTGCCGACGTATAGAATTGTATGAGAGGTGTCATGGAATGGCCAGCAATGTTATTTGAGAGAGTGACTGGATAACGTCTGTAACGGAAATAGATGGGGGCTACAACAGATGAATCTATCTATCTATCTATCTATCTATCTATCTATCTATCTATCTATCTATCTATCTATCTATCTATCTATCTATCTATCTATCTATCTATCTATCTATCTATCTATCTATCTATCTATCTATCTATCTATCTATCTATCTATCTATCTATCTATCTATCTATCTATCCATCCATCCATCCATCCATCCATCCATCCATCCATCCATCCATCCATCCATCCATCCATCCATCCATCCATCCATCCATCCATCCATCCATCCATCCATCCATCCATCCATCCATCCATCCATACCCATCTACCTACCTACCTACCTTACTGTCTATCTGTCTATCTATATACCTATCTTCTTGTATATCTCTCTATCTAACCACCTTCCTGTCTATCTACCTACTTTCCTGTATATCTGTACATCTATCTATCTCTCTACCCACCATCCTGTCTGTCTATCTACTCACTTTCTTGTTTATTTATCTACCTACCTTCCTGTCTACTGTCTATCTACCTTCCTTCCTGTCTATCTACCTACCTTCCTGTCTATCTACCTACCTTCCTGTCTACTGTCTATCTACCTACCTTCCTGTCTACTGTCTATCTACCTACCTTCCTGTCTATCTACCTACCTTCCTGTCTACTGTCTATCTACCTACTTTCCTGTCTACTGTCATTCTACCTACTTTCCTGTCTACTGTCTATCTACCTACCTTCCTGTCTATCTACCTACCTTCCTGTCTACTATCTACCTACTTTCCTGTCTACTGTCTATCTACCTACCTTCATGTCTACTGTCTATCTACCTACCTTCATGTCTACTATCTATCTACCTACTTTCCTGTCTACTGTCTATCTACCTACCTTCATGTCTACTGTCTATCTACCTACTTTCCTGTCTACTGTCTATCTACCTACCTTCCTGTCTACTGTCTATCTACCTACCTTCCTGTCTACTGCCTATCTACCTACCTTCATGTCTACTGTCTATCTACCTACTTTCCTGTCTACTGTCTATCTACCTACCTTCCTGTCTACTGTCTATCTACCTACCTTCCTGTCTACTGTCTATCTACCTACCTTCCTGTCTACTATCTATCTACCTACCTTCATGTATACTGTCTATCCACCTACCTTCCTGTCTACTGTCTATCTACCTACCTTCCTGTCTACTATCTATCTACCTACCTTCATGTATACTGTCTATCCACCTACCTTCATGTCTACTGTCTATCTACCTACCTTCCTGTCTACTATCTATCAACCTACCTTCATGTCTACTGTCTATATACCTACCTTCCTGTCTACTGTCTATCTACCTACCTTCTTGTCTACTGTCTATCTACCTACCTTCCTGTCTACTGTCTATCTACCTACCTTCCTGTCTACTATCTATCTACCTACTTTCCTGTCTACTATCTATCTACCTACTTTCCTGTCTACTATCTATCCACCTACCTTCATGTCTACTGTCTATCTACCTACCTTCCTGTCTACTGTCTATCTACCTACCTTCATGTATACTGTCTATCCACCTACCTTCATGTCTACTGCCTATCTACCTACTTTCCTGTCTATTATCTATCTACCTACCTTCCTGTCTACGATCTATCTACCTACCTTCCTGTCTACTATCTATCTACCTACCTTCCTGCCTACTATCTATCTACCTACCTTCATGTCTACTATCTATCTACCTACTTTCCTGTCTACTATCTATCTACCTACCTTCATTGTCTACTATCTATCTACCTACATTCCTGTCTACTGTCTATCTACCTACCTTCCTGTCTACTATCTATCTACCTACCTTCCTGTCTACTATCTAGCTACCTACCTTCCTGCCTAATATCTATCTACCTACCTTCCTGTCTACTATCTATCTACCTACCTTCCTGTCTACTATTTATCTACCTACCTTCCTGTCTACTATCTATCTACCTACCTTCCTGCCTACTATCTATCTACCTACCTTCATGTCTACTGTCTATCTACCTACTTTCCTGTCTACTGTCTATCTACCTACCTTCCTGTCTACTGTCTATCTACCTACCTTCCTGTCTACTGTCTATCTACCTACCTTCCTGTCTACTATCTATCTACCTACTTTCCTGTCTACTATCTATCCACCTACCTTCATGTCTACTGTCTATCTACCTACCTTCCTGTCTACTGTCTATCTACCTACCTTCATGTATACTGTCTATCCACCTACCTTCATGTCTACTGCCTATCTACCTACTTTCCTGTCTATTATCTATCTACCTACCTTCCTGTCTACTATCTATCTACCTACCTTCCTGCCTACTATCTATCTACGTACCTTCATGTCTACTATCTATCTACCTACTTTCCTGTCTACTGTCTATCTACCTACCTTCCTGTCTACTATCTATCTACCTACCTTCCTGTCTACTATCTACCTACCTTCCTGCCTACTATCTACCTCCCTACCTTCCTGTCTACTATCTATCTACCTACCTTCCTGTCTACTATCTATCTACCTACCTTCCTGTCTATCTATCTATCTATCTATCTATCTATCTATCTATCTATCTATCTATCTATCTATCTATCTATCTATCTATCTATCTATCTATCTATCTATCTATCTATCTATCTATCTATCTATCTATCTATCTATCTATCTATCTATCTATCTATCTATCTATCTATCTATCTATCTATCTATCTATCTATCTATCTATCTATCTATCTATCTATCTATCTACCTACCTTCCTGTCTACTGTCTATCTACCTACCTTCATGTATACTGTCTATCCACCTACCTTCATGTCTACTTCCTATCTACCTACTTTCCTGTCTATTATCTATCTACCTACCTTCCGGTCTACTATCTATCTACCTACCTTCCTGCCTACTATCTATCTACGTACCTTCATGTCTACTATCTATCTACCTACTTTCCTGTCTACTGTCTATCTACCTACCTTCCTGTCTACTATCTATCTACCTACCTTCCTGTCTACTATCTATCTACCTACCTTCCTGCCTACTATCTATCTACCTACCTTCCTGTCTACTATCTATCTACCTACCTTCCTGTCTACTATCTATCTACCTACCTTCCTGTCTACTATCTATCTATCTATCTATCTATCTATCTATCTATCTATCTATCTATCTATCTATCTATCTATCTATCTATCTATCTATCTATCTATCTATCTATCTATCTATCTATCTATCTATCTATCTATCTATCTATCTATCTATCTATCTATCTATCTATCTATCTATCTATCTATCTATCTATCTATCTATCTATCTATCTATCTATCTATCTATCTATCTATCTATCTATCTATCTATCTATCTATCTATCTATCTATCTATCTATCTATCTATCTATCTATCTATCTATCTATCTATCTATCTATCTATCTATCTATCTATCTATCTATCTATCAATCCATCCATCCATCCATCCATCCATCCATCCATACCCATCTACCTACCTACCTACCTTACTGTCTATCTGTCTATCTATATACCTATCTTCTTGTATATCTCTCTATCTAACCACCTTCCTGTCTATCTACCTACTTTCCTGTATATCTGTACATCTATCTATCTCTCAACCCACCATCCTGTCTGTCTATCTACTCACTTTCTTGTTTATTTATCTACCTACCTTCCTGTCTACTGTCTATCTACCTACCTTCCTGTCTATCTACCTACCTTCCTGTCTACTGTCTATCTACCTACCTTCCTGTCTATCTACCTACCTTCCTGTCTACTGTCTATCTACCTACCTTCCTGTCTATCTACCTACCTTCCTGTCTACTGTCTATCTACCTACTTTCCTGTCTACTGTCATTCTACCTACTTTCCTGTCTACTGTCTATCTACCTACCTTCCTGTCTATCTACCTACCTTCCTGTCTACTGTCTATCTACCTACCTTCCTGTCTACTATCTATCTACCTACCTCCCTGTCTATCTACCTACCTTCCTGTCTACTGTTTATCTACCTACCTTCCTGTCTATCGACCTACCTTCCTGTCTATCTACCTACCTTCCTGTCTACTGTCTATCTACCTACCTTCATGTCTACTGTCTATCTACCTACCTTCCTGTCTACTGTCTATCTACCTACCTTCATGTCTACTGTCTATCTACCTACCTTCCTGTCTACTGTCTATCTACCTACCTTCCTGTCTACTGTCTATCTACCTACCTTCCTGTCTACTGTCTATCTACCTACTTTCCTGTCTACTGTCTATCTACCTACCTTCCTGTCTACTGTCTATCTACCTACCTTCCTGTCTACTATCTATCTACCTACTTTCCTGTCTACTATCTATCTACCTACCTTCCTGTCTACTGTCTATCTACCTACCTTCATGTCTACTATCTATCTACCTACCTTCATGTCTACTGTCTATCTACCTACCTTCATGTCTACTATCTATCTACCTACCTTCATGTCTACTGTCTATCTACCTACCTTCATGTCTACTGTCTATCTACCTACCTTCATGTCTACTGTCTATCTACCTACCTTCATGTCTACTGTCTATCTACCTACCTTCATGTCTACTATCTATCTACCTACCTTCCTGTCTACTATCTATCCAACTACCTTCATGTCTACTGTCTATCTACCTACCTTCCTGTCTACTATCTATCTACCTACCTTCCTGTCTACTATCTATCTACCTACTTTCCTGTCTACTGTCTATCTACCTACCTTCATGTCTACTGTCTATCTACCTACCTTCCTGTCTACTATCTATCTACCTACCTTCCTGCCTACTATCTATCTACCTACCTTCCTGTCTACTATCTATCTACCTACTTTCCTGTCTACTATCTATCTACCTACCTTCCTGTCTACTATCTATCTACCTACCTTCCTGTCTACTATCTATCTACCTACCTTCATGTCTACTATCTATCTACCTACCTTCCTGTCTACTGTCTATCTACCTACCTTCCTGTCTACTATCTATCTACCTACCTTCCTGTCTACTATCTATCTACCTACCTTCCTGCCTAATATCTATCTACCTACCTTCCTGTCTACTATCTATCTACCTACCTTCCTGTCTACTGTCTATCTACCTACTTTCCTGTCTACTGTCTATCTACCTACCTTCCTGCCTACTATCTATCTACCTACCTTCCTGTCTACTATCTATCTACCTACTTTCCTGTCTACTATCTATCTACCTACCTTCCTGTCTACTGTCTATCTACCTACCTTCATGTCTACTATCTATCTACCTACCTTCCTGTCTACTATCTATCTACCTACCTTCGTGTCTACTATCTATCTACCTACCTTCATGTCTACTGTCTATCTACCTACTTTCCTGTCTACTGTCTATCTACCTACCTTCCTGTCTACTATCTATCTACCTACCTTCCTGTCTACTGTCTATCTACCTACATTCATGTCTACTGTCTATCTACCTACCTTCATGTCTACTGTCTATCTACCTACCTTCATGTCTACTGTCTATCTACCTACCTTCATGTCTACTATCTATCTACCTACCTTCCTGTCTACTATCTATCCGCCTACCTTCATGTCTACTGTCTATCTACCTACCTTCCTGTCTACTATCTATCTACCTACCTTCCTGTCTACTATCTATCTACCTACTTTCCTGTCTACTGTCTATCTACCTACCTTCATGTCTACTGTCTATCTACCTACCTTCCTGTCTACTATCTATCTACCTACCTTCCTGCCTACTATCTATCTACCTACCTTCCTGTCTACTATCTATCTACCTACTTTCCTGTCTACTATCTATCTACCTACCTTCCTGTCTACTATCTATCTACCTACCTTCCTGTCTACTATCTATCTACCTACGTTCATGTCTACTATCTATCTACCTACTTTCCTGTCTACTATCTATCTACCTACCTTCTTGTCTACTATCTATCTACCTACCTTCCTGTCTACTATCTATCTACCTACCTTCCTGCCTAATATCTATCTACCTACCTTCCTGTCTACTATCTATCTACCTACCTTCCTGTCTACTATTTATCTACCTACCTTCCTGTCTACTATCTATCTACCTACCTTCCTGCCTACTATCTATCTACCTACCTTCATGTCTACTATCTATCTACCTACTTTCCTGTCTACTATCTATCTACCTACCTTCCTGTCTACTGTCTATCTACCTACTTTCCTGTCTACTGTCTATCTACCTACCTTCCTGTCTACTATCTATCTACCTACCTTCGTGTCTACTATCTATCTACCTACCTTCATGTCTACTGTCTATCTACCTACATTCCTGTCTACTGTCTATCTACCTACCTTCCTGTCTACTATCTATCTACCTACCTTCATGTCTACTGTCTATCTACCTACCTTCCTGTCTACTGTCTATCTACCTACCTTCATGTCTACTATCTATCTACCTACCTTCCTGTCTACTATCTATCTACCTACCTTCATGTCTACTGTCTTTCTACCTACCTTCCTGTCTACTGTCTATCTACCTACCTTCATGTCTACTATCTATCTACCTACTTTCCTGTCTACTGTCTATCTACCTACCTTCATGTCTACTATCTATCTACCTACTTTCCTGTCTACTGTCTATCTACCTACCTTCATGTCTACTATCTATCTGCCTACCTTCCTGTCTACTGTCTATCTACCTACCTTCATGTCTACTATCTATCTACCTACTTTCCTGTCTACTGTCTATCTACCTACCTTCATGTCTACTATCTATCTACCTACTTTCCTGTCTACTGTCTATCTACCTACCTTCCTGTTTACTGTCTATCTACCTACCTTCATGTCTACTGTCTATCTACCTACCTTCCTGTCTACTCTCTATCTACCTACCTTCATGTCTACTATCTATCTACCTACCTTCCTGTCTACTATCTATCTACCTACCTTCATGTCTACTATCTATCTACCTACTTTCCTGTCTACTGTCTATCTACCTACCTTCATGTCTACTATCTATCTACCTACTTTCCTGTCTACTGTCTATCTACCTACCTTCATGTCTACTATCTATCTACCTACTTTCCTGTCTACTGTCTATCTACCTACCTTCATGTCTACTATCTATCTACCTACTTTCCTGTCTACTGTCTATCTACCTACCTTCATGTCTACTATCTATCTACCTACTTTCCTGTCTACTGTCTATCTACCTACCTTCCTGTCTGCTGTCTATCTACCTACTTTCCTGTCTACTGTCTATCTACCTACCTTCCTGTCTACTATCTATCTACCTACCTTCCTGCCTACTATCTATCTACCTACCTTCATGTTTGTCTATCTTTGTGTCTCTATTCCTTCCCCAAACCCCATCCCTCACAACCAGATCTATCACCCGCATTACTGTCAGTTGTGTCCGACTTCTGTCCATCAGACAGCCATTATGTCAGACAGCCATTACGTCAGACAGCCATTACGTCAACCAACCGCAGCCACAAGTTGTTTATGGACACAATTTACAATCGGCCGCCCTGCTGTTGTCATGGAAACGGCACTGCTGGCTGATTATTGTGGGTTCCCCCCCCCTCCTACCCCCATGATAATTCTTTTAGCTCTTAATTTGATTTACTCCGCGATTGTTTATTTCAAAACATGGACACGATCTCATTCAAACGAAACAAAAACATTTGTCCATCAGTTTAGATTTATGAACCAAATATTTATAAATTGAATAATGTATATCCTTAATATCCCTAATATCCTTAATATCCCTAATATCCCAAATATCATTAATATCCATAACATTCCCAATATCCCTAATATCCCTAATATCCTTAATATCCCTAATATCCTTAATATCCCCAATATCCCTAGTATCCCTAATATCCCTAAAATCCCTAATATCCATAATATCCCTAATATCCTTAATATCCCTAATATCCTTAATATCCCTAATATCCCCAATATCCTTAATATCCATAACATCCTTAATATCCCTAATATTCCCAATATCCCTAATATCCCTAATATCCCTAATATCCTTAATATCCCTAATATCCCTAGCTATTGCTTATGACCATCGGTGAAGTAGTTGGATAGTTTGTTGCTACAGGGCCGAGGAAGGCACATGGGGAGGGGGGAGTCATAGTTCTCTATGATTACCGATTTGCAGCTAGTTCTTGTAGTTCTTGGTTGTTTCTTAGTTCCGTAGCTGGGTTTTGGTTTTCTCGGTGCAGCAGGGTTTGTAAGTTCAAAACCCCGACCACACCGGTTGTGACCTTCACTTGTGGTTTCTCCCCGCGGCTACCACCCCTGGTCTCAGCAGCGAGACCCGGCTTGAAACGTTAATGACTCATCCACTAAAAAAAAATATAAGTATCTCCAAAGTCGGAGTTATCTGCCTGTGCGGCGAGGGATTCCTGTGCACAAGGTTGCCAGGGAAAAACATATTATCTGTTTTATGTTGAAAATTTAGTTCATCATCATCATCGAGTGCCCTCTCCGCATCGAAGGTTGGCTACCATGGAGCGCCATTCCGCTCTTTCTCTTGCTTTGATGGTGCAGATTGCCATAGGCTGACTTGTCCATCTTTTGATGTTACTCGTCCATGTTAGTCTTGACGAATGTAGCAGACCACCATGAAAGAGATTGGAGCCTCATCACGTAACACTCCAAAGAAAGACAAGGAGAGAAATTCTAACTACTTTTTTAGGAACAAACTAAAAAAAAAATTAAGTTGGCAAAATTTAAAAAAAAATAAAAATTTAAAAGACAAGAAAAAGTTATGTAGTTGAGATCGGCCTATCGGCTGTTCTGCGTTGTGTTTCTTTTTTTCCGTACATGTTTTCTTTTACCATGTGGTTTCCACATGAATGCCTGATGGGGAAATCTTTCTTCATTCATTCTCAGTACACGATGGATATTTTTCCAACGCCTTATTCTTATAAACGTCTGCACGTATTCTGATATCGTTTAGTCTATATATTATCGTTTGGTGTGTATTCCTTTCCATCATATACTGAAGAAATGGTAGTCCCTAAATTAAGTATTTTCGCCACTACTTTCAGGCTTGTCACTTTTGACGTCAGTATTTCCTTTCTTCAATCATCACAAGACTCACATGATCCATTCACTGACTCAAATAATAAATTCCCCATTTTACTTGATAATCACTAACTCATTCACTCACTCACCCATCCACCCAGTCACTCACTCACTCACTCACTCACTCACCCACCCACTCACCCAGTCACTCACTCACTCACGTCATTCTTTTATCTTTAAATTCAATCATTTCCAATATCTGACTCAAATAATCCTTTCACAAATTACTTTCTCTTATATTCAACCGCTGACTCAAACCATTCACTTACACCGTTGCTTGTCTTATATCAAATCTCTGACTCAAACCATTTACTTACACCGTTGCTTGTCTTATATCAAATCTCTGACTCAAACCATTCACTTACACCGTTGCTTGTCATATATCAAATCTCTGGCACAGATTACCCACTCCAAAATCCCGCTACTAAAATCACAAATCCTTCCTCCCTCCCCCACCCTTTACCCTTCCTCCCCCACCCCCAATAAAACTATTTACAAACACATATACATAATTTCCCCTAAGAGACACAACTTGCTCATAATTTCATCGAAGATACACAATTTGCTCATAATTTCATCGAAGAGACACAATTTGCTCATAATTTCCCTAAGAGACACAATTTGCTCATAATTTCCCCTAAGAGACACAATTTGCTCATAATATCCCCTAAGAGACACAATTTGCTCATAATTTCCCCTAAGAGACACAATTTGCTCATAATTTCCCCAAGAGACACAATTTCCTCATAATTTCATCGAAGAGATACAATTTGCTCATAATTTTCCCTAAGAGACACAATTTGCTCATAATTTCCCCTAAGAGACACAACTTGCTCATAATTTCCCCAAGAGACACAATTTGCTCATAATTTCCCCCAAGAGACACAACTTGCTCATAATTTCCCCAAGAGACACAATTTGCTCATAATTTCCCCCAAGAGACACAACTTGCTGATAATTTCCCCCAAGAGACACAACTTGCTCATAATTTCCCCCAAGAGACACAACTTGCTCATAATTTCCCCTAAGAGACACAACTTGCTCATAATTTCATAGAAGAGACACCATTTGGTCATAATTTCATAGAAGAGACACAACTTGCTCCTAATTTCATAGAAGAGACACAACTTGCTCCTAATTTCATAGAAGAGACACAACTTGCTCATAATTTCATCGAAGAGACACAATTTGCTCATAATTTCCCCTAAGAGACACAATTTGCTCATAATTTCCCCTAAGAGACACAATTTGCTCATAATTTCATCGAAGAGACACAATTTGCTCATAATTTCCCCTAAGAGACACAATTTGCTCATAATTTCCCTAAGAGACACAATTTGCTCATAATATCCCCTAAGAGACACAATTTGCAAATAATTTCATCGAAGATACACAATTTGCTCATAATTTCCCCAAGAGACACAATTTGCTCATAATTTCCCCTAAGAGACACAATTTGCTCATAATTTCCCCTAAGAGACACAATTTGCTCATAATTTCCCCTAAGAGACACAATTTGCTCATAATATCCCCTAAGAGACACAATTTGCTCATAATTTCCCTAAGAGACACAATTTCCTCATAATTTCATCGAAGAGACACAATTTGCTCATAATTTTCCCTAAGAGACACAATTTGCTCATAATTTCCCCTAAGAGACACAACTTGCTCATAATTTCCCCAAGAGACACAATTTGCTCATAATTTCCCCCAAGAGACACAACTTGCTCATAATTTCCCCCAAGAGACACAATTTGCTCATAATTTCCCCCAAGAGACACAACTTGCTGATAATTTCCCCCAAGAGACACAACTTGCTCATAATTTCCCCAAGAGACACAACTTGCTCATAATTTCCCCTAAGAGACACAACTTGCTCATAATTTCATAGAAGAGACACCATTTGGTCATAATTTCATAGAAGAGACACAACTTGCTCCTAATTTCATAGAAGAGACACAACTTGCTCCTAATTTCATAGAAGAGACACAACTTGCTCATAATTTCATCGAAGAGACACAATTTGCTCATAATTTCCCCTAAGAGACACAATTTGCTCATAATTTCCCCTAAGAGACACAATTTGCTCATAATTTCATCGAAGAGACACAATTTGCTCATAATTTCCCCTAAGAGACACAATTTGCTCATAATTTCCCCTAAGAGACACAATTTGCTCATAATATCCCCTAAGAGACACAATTTGCAAATAATTTCCCCTAAGAGACACAATTTGCTCATAATTTCCCCAAGAGACACAATTTGCTCATAATTTCCCCTAAGAGACACAATTTGCTCATAATTTCCCGTAAGAGACACAATTTGCTCATAATTTCCCTTAAGAGACACAATTTGCTCATAATATCCCCTAAGAGACACAATTTGCTCATAATTTCCCCTAAGAGACACAATTTGCTCATAATTTCCCCAAGAGACACAATTTGCTCGTAATTTCCCCTAAGAGACACAATTTGCTCATAATTTCCCCTAAGAGACACAATTTGCTCATAATTTCCCCTAAGAGACACAATTTGCTCATAATTTCCCCTAAGAGACACAATTTGCTCATAATTTCCCCAAGAGACACAATTTGCTCATAATTTCATCGAAGAGACACAATTTGCTCATAATTTCCCCCAAGAGACACAATTTGCTCATAATTTCCCCTAAGAGACACAACTTGCTCATAATTTCCCCCAAGACATACAACCTGCTCAAAATTCCCCCAAGAGACACAACCTGCTCATAATTTCCTCCAAGAGACACAATTTGCGCATAATTCCCCCATCATCATCATCATCATCATCATCAAGTACCGGGCCTAGTGGCGTAGGTGATCATGTCTCTCCACAACTTTAGATCTCGGCAGCTATTTATCATTTCTGTTGTTGACCTTCTGCCAAGCCATTCTCTTAAGCTGTCTGGTATTTTTTTCTCTTTCCTTCCCTCTATCTCTTCGTCCTTCAATTTTTCCAGTTGTTACAATATATTCCAGTTGTTCCCTTCTCATTACATGGCCAAAAAATGATGATTGTTTCTTCCTAACATTGGAAATTAGCTCTCTTTTTACTTTGACCTCTCTCAGAACCTCTTCATTACTCTTCTTAGCTGTCCATGGTATTCTCAACATTCTTGTGTAAAACCACATTTCTACAGACTCCAGTGATTTTCTTGTCTGTAGTCCTATTGTCCATGACTCGCATCCGTATGTTAAGACTGGCTCTACATAACATTTAAGAACTCTGTTTCTTGTTTCTATTGTCAAAAATGGATTGCATAGTATTTTCCACATTTTTTGGAAAGCTGCTTTTGCCTGAACCATTCTGCATCTCACCTCGGTTGTACATCTTCCGTCTGAGGTTAACAAAGTTCCCAAATATTTAAATTCATTTACCTGTTTTAATATTGTTCCACTTGTCTTTATTTTGCACTGAGGTGATGTCTTTTTCTTTGTTGTTATCACTACCTCTGTCTTTTGCTATTAAGGCTGAGTCCTTTATTTTTGCTTTTTTTTTCACTATAATGTCTAACAATTATTGTAACTCATTTTCACTCTTAGCGATTAAGACCATATCATCAGCATACCTTAGATTATTTATATTATGACCTCCAATTGATATTCCATGCATGCCCCTTATGGATCTTAAAATAATCTCACTATAAATAATTTCCCCCAAGAGACACAATTTGCTCATAATTTCCCCCAAGAGACATAACTTGATCATAATTTACCCCAAGAGACACAATTTGCTCATAATTTCCCCAAGAGACACAATTTGCTCATAATTTCCCCTAAGAGACACAATTTGCTCATAATTTCCCCCAAGAGACACAACTTGCTCATAATTTCCCCTAAGAGACACAATTTGCTCATAATTTCCCCCAAGAGACACAACTTGCTGATAATTTCCCCAAGAGACACAACTTGCTCATAATTTCCCCCAAGAGACACAACTTGCTCATAATTTCCCCCAAGAGACACAATTTGCTCATAATTTCCCCCAAGAGACACAACTTGCTGATAATTTCCCCCAAGAGACACAACTTGCTCATAATTTCCCCCAAGAGACACAACTTGCTCATAATTTCCCCTAAGAGACACAACTTGCTCATAATTTCATAGAAGAGACACAATTTGGTCATAATTTCATAGAAGAGACACAACTTGCTCCTAATTTCATAGAAGAGACACAACTTGCTCCTAATTTCATAGAAGAGACACAACTTGCTCATAATTTCATCGAAGAGACACAACTTGCTCATAATTTCATAGAAGAGACACAACTTGCACATAATTTCCCCCAAGAGACACAACTTGCTGATAATTTCCCCCAAGAGACACAACTTGCTCATAATTTCCCCCAAGAGACACAACTTATTCATAATTTCCCCAAAGAGACACAACTTGCTCATAATTTCCACCATTAAAATGTCCACAAAATAGAACATACACATATAATGTGTAGGGAGCCGCGATAGCTCAGTGGTTAGTGAACTGGACTACAAAGGACAAGGGGTAGGGTTCGATCCCAACCGACGGCTTCCGGGTTCACCAAGCATTAAATGGGTACCGGATTTTTTTGGGAAAGTAAAGCGACGCGGGTGTAGTACCGACCACATTACCCTTAAAATCATGTGCCGAAGGTCTGTAAAATATATGGTCACTATCACCATATTCCCTATACGCCACTTGGCGTGACGGGGGCTCTTTACTTTATAAATAGGGGGCCTATTTACTACAAGAACATATTGACCTCAAACATCTCATTAAGCGATGACGACACCAATACCAGGAATATATCGTCAGCCATCACTTCTCTAATCTATGTCAGAACAGTGCTGGTCTATACTGATATAGAAGACCTTGTACTGCAGTACTTCTAGGATAGACTAGTAGTTTCCCAGCATAGCCTGGGATAGACGGACTCCAATTTCTCCAGTAGGAGCTAGGAATGTCAGGAAAGGATTTACGATCCGGCACATCAAGAAGTAAAATGACAAGCTGTACACATCAACTCGTGGCATTACATCATCAACAATTCTATGCTACAATCAATCTCACTGGCTCACCAGATTATATCAAAAATACACAACATTGTATAATCAAGTTTTCCGTTTATTTTTGGATAAGCTCGTTCATTTAACTTTCGTTTAAGGGAGGACGATGAAAATGGATCAGGTGACCGCCAGTAGTAGAAGAATGGCAGGTTGGTTGAAGCTTGAGGCTGTCACATTAGAGCAGTGGGTAGCGAGCTAGCCCACTAGTAGCAGGTGGTCGGGTTCGTTCCTGAATGACGGGCTAAATGTTCACCCAAACTTAGACGGATCCAACTTTTGTCATGAAAAGTGAACTTCTTATTTCTGTCTATTGTCCTCTTGTCCTCTCGAGCTGAAAGCTGCACACAGGCTAGACAGACTCTCCATGTTCAGCGATGTTTCCCATTAAGGGTCATACTTTCCATATAAACCGCATTGTATCTTGCCACACGTCCTTGTTCTTGGCGAGCCTCTCAGTCTCGGCCAGGAAACCGATGCCTGCTGTTGTCGCTTCTCGCCACAGTATTCTTCTTATCGCTCCTCTAGGTCAGCCTCTTTTTCTGTTACCTTCCTGCTCCCATTTGAGGGCTTGTTTTGGGATTCTCTTACTCTCGTCACATGAAAAATATATATATAACACTTCTTCTTATATATGATATCAAATATAATAGATATCGCGCTGGTGTAATGCTGACTGGGAGCCGCGATAGCTCAGTGGTTAGTGAACTGGACTACAAAGGACAAGAGGTAGGGTTCATTCCCATCCGACGGCTTCCTGTTCACCCAGCCTTTAATGGGTACCGGATTTTTTTCTGGGAAAGTAAAGCGGCACGGACGTAATACCGACCACATTAACCCAAAAATCATGTGCCGAGGGTCTGTAAAATTTATGGTCACTAACACCATATTCCGTGACGGAAGTACTTTTTTTTTTTACTTGCAATTGTTTTTTAATACAAGAAAGTCGAAGAACGTCATAGCGTCTGAGTAGTGTCCTGCACCTGTAGCCCAGTGCCAGCTGTGAGCGCCAACTAAAGAGCGCCATATTGGTACTAACTGATGAAACTCCCATGAGCACAGCGGGCTGTTGATGTGATTGCTCCCTGCATTTCGTTTACACAAAACGCCAAGAAGATTACCTAGAGAATGAAGATGTCTACAGCTGGGCCTTGCATCCACGTCCACGCATAGTTATAATGTTCATTTATATGCGCATAACTCTCATTACAATAACCAAAACGGTCTGATTTTCAGTACGTACCGACGCCCTGTGCGTCTGCCGATTTCGGTCACGTTCGTTTCGCTGCCCACTGCGTCACTCTCAATTTGATTAATGTAAACCGTCATCAAACCATATTGCAAACCTGAATAAAATGCTGGCTGAAATCGGATGCACTGGGCCACTGGCGCAGAACACAGTGCAACGTTTTAACGGGTGTTCAATCAGAGTGGATCTGCAGACTCTAATTGTGATGTTCTGTCTGTGGGGGCGATCAACACACTTAACCTGACAGCTGACTTCATGTGAGAGTCTGGAATCCTACTCTGATTGAGTCCTGATCGCAGAGAGAGAGAGAGAGAGAGAGAGAGAGAGAGAGAGAGAGAGAGTCCAGACAGAAGGAGAATCCATATTCTTTTTACATGTCTTGTATAATCTTGGTACTTGTTGAAATATAATACCTTTTTCAATTATCTAAAACTTCATATAAAATATGTTATATTTTAGATAAAAATACATTGTAGATTGATAGTTAAACCATGAAAAGTGTCTCTGACATCATTTCCGTTGTGTCGATAAAATGATCCCGTAAGGAAAGAGTTAGCAGGCACATATGGATGGAAAATACTTGATGACCGATGATGCTAACACCAAAGTGCACGTTGTGGCTGCGCCATGATGCATTGTGTGGAGAAATGAATGTTCGATTGAAGAGAAATGAATTAGGTATTTTAAAAATGCGTGAAACGATACACAGTGATATCGTTTATTTAGACCTGACATGAGAGTCTAGATCAGTCCCCCGCTAAATTCAGGTTCGTTGATACTTCGGTTCCAGAAGTTCATTTGGAATATTCCTTGGATTCAAAAACACTTCATCAAATGAGCAAACTCAAACGCCTTCCCACCCCTCGGTTACATTAACTAGCCCTTGCTTCTAAACACCCGCACTCACGCACACATTGATTCTAAATATCAGCCTACATATACACTTTGATTCTAAATACCTGCCCCCACACACCTTGATTCTAAATACCCGCTCACATACACACCTTGATTCTAAATACCTGCCCCCACACACGCCTTGATTCTAAATACCCGTTCACATACACACCTTGATTCTAAATACCTGCCCCCACACACACCTTGATTCAAAATACCTGCCACCACACACATCTTGATTCTAAATACCTGCCCCCACACACACCTTGATTCTAAATACCCGCTTACATACACACCTTGATTCTAAATACCCGCCCTCACCATTCCTTTATTCTATAAAAAATACAAAAATAAATCTAAACGAGATATATATTAACAAAACTGCAAGAAATGTAGCAAACTTGGTGCACTCACAGCCTGGATGCTTGCAAGTGATGCACGCCCAACCTGAATATTGAACCATGTTGCTGAAGATGAAGTTAGCCATTTGTGGCATAATCTTACAACAGAATCAACACGTAGTTATGGTGCTGAAGTCGAAGTTAACTATTTATGGCGTAATCTTACAACAGAATCAACACGTAGTTATGGTGCTAAAGTCGAAGTTAACTATTTATGGCGTAATCTTACAACAGAATCAACACGTAGTTATGGTGCTGAAGTCGAAGTTAACTATTTATCACAAAATCTCACAGCAGAATAAACATAGTTATGGTGCATAAGCTGAAGTTAACTATTTATGGTAAAATGTTATAAACGAATTCACCTAATGTTTAGGAGGAGACAATTATTGAAATAGAACTGCACATGCACGGCGTGGAAAATGAAATCAATAAAACGATGGGATTTGAGCTGTAAACAAACACCAACAATTATGAAAGAACAACGACGATAGAAATAGATATTGGAAAATAGAGAAGGTAAAGCTCTAAAAGACGATGTGATCTCGATATACATACCACAGACCATATTCACCGAGACAGACAAGACAAAACAGATAAGACAGTACAGATAAGACAAGACAGATAAGACAAGACAAGAGAGACCAGACAAGACAAGACAGGCAAGACAAGACAGACAAGACAAGACAACACAGACAAGACAGACACGACAGACAAGACAAGACAGACAAGACAAGACAAGACAAGACAAGACAAGACAAGACAAGACAAGACAAGACAGACAAGACAGACAAGACAGACAAGACAAGACAAGACAAGACAGACAAGACAAGACAAGACAAGACAGACAAGACAAGACAAGACAGATCAGACAAGACAAGACAGATCAGACAAGACAAGACAAGACAAGACAGACAAGACAAGACAAGACAGACAAGACAAGACAAGACAAGACAAGACAAGACAAGACAAGACAAGACAAGACAAGACAAGACAAGACAAGACAGACCAGACAAGACAAGACATGACAAGACAAGACAAGACAAGACAAGACAAGACAAGACAGTTAAGTGAGACTGGCATACAAATGGTTACCTCACAACAGGTAATAATCATGGATTCCTTTCTAGACTTTCATGTTTAATAATCAAGCTGTTGTCGATGTCAGACACTTACGTTTTACAAGGAGCTGGTAGGCAGTACTCACTCACCTTCGGTGGTCAGATTGTGTTAAAGTAGTAGATGTACAAAGTGTGATAAAGTAGACAATGGATGAGATTTGATAAAGTAGTCAATATTCAAGATGTGAGAAAGTAGTCAATTGACAAGCTTTGATAAAGCAGTCAATGGACAAAATGTGAGAAAGTAGTCAATTGACAAGACGTGCTATAGTAGTCAATTAACAAGACGTGCTATAGTAGTCAATTAACAAGATGTGCTATAGTAGTCAATTAACAAGATGTGCTATAGTAGTCAATTAACAAGATGTGCTATAGTAGTCAATTAACAAGATGTGCTATAGTAGTCAATTGACAAGATGTATTAAAATTAGTCAATGGTCAAGATGTGCTATAGTAGTCAATTAACAAGACGTGCTATAGTAGTCAATTAACAAGATCTGCTATAGTAGTCAATTAACAAGATGTGCTATAGTAGTCAATTAACAAGATGTGCTATAGTAGTCAATTAACAAGATGTGCTATAGTAGTCAATTAACAAGATGTGCTATAGTAGTCAATTAACAAGATGTGCTATAGTAGTCAATTAACAAGATGTGCTATAGTAGTCAATTAACAAGATGTGCTATAGTAGTCAATTAACAAGATGTGCTATAGTAGTCAATTGACAAGATCTGCTATAGTAGTCAATTAACAAGATGTGCTATAGTAGTCAATTGACAAGATGTTCTAAAGTAGTCAATTGACAAGATGTGCTATAGTAGTCAATTAACAAGATGTGCTATAGTAGTCAATTAACAAGATGTGCTATAGTAGTCAATTAACAAGATGTGCTATAGTAGTCAATTGACAAGATGTTCTAAAGTAGTCAATTGACAAGATGTATTAAAGTAGCCAATGGTCAAGATGTGCTATAAGGTCAATGTACAAGATGTTCTAAAGTAGTCAATTGACAAGATGTGCTAAAGTAGTTAATGTACAAGATGTATTAAAGTAGTCAGTGTACAAGATGTAGTAAAGTAGTCAATGTACAATATTTCCTGTAAAAGAACAGATCACATCAACTGAATGCTCATTCTAGTTCTGGGAGGAGATGGGAAAGAAAGAAGAACTCAAGAGAAAATGGAAAAGGATGAAAGAGTGAAAAAAATACATTAAAAATATGAAGGCAAAAAGTTCAAAGTAATCATAAATCAGATGATTAAAGATGGTAGAAAAAAATATTTTAATAAAAGAAAGAAGTATGATAACTATGACAAATACAATTGCAATGAAAATGACAAATCTTGTCATAAGTAAAATAAAAGGGGAAATAACAAAAATAAGGCGTGGGAGTGATTTAAGATGTGAAAAAAATAGAGAAAAAAGAAAAGAAAAGACAGTGGTGGAGTAAATGGCGAGATAGAGTAAAATGGCGGCTAGATAAAAATAGGAATACAAAGAAGACAAAATATTAAAAAAAGAAGAGAAAGAAGAATGAGAAAGATAAAAGAAAGAAAGGGAGGAGAGGGGAGGGGAGTGGAACAAAAAAGGAGACTAAAATAGGAGAAACAAGAAGGAACAAAAAAGGAGACTAAAATAGGAGAAACAAGAAGGAACAAAAAAGGAGACTAAAATAGGAGAAACAAGAAGGAACAAAAAAGGAGACTAAAATAGGAGAAACAAGAAGGAACAAAAAAGGAGACTAAAATAGGAGAAACAAGAAGGAACTGAAGAGGATGAAGAAAGGAAAATGAAAACGATTTTTAAAAAACGACAGAAAAAAGCATATGGAAAAGGGTAAGAGGAGAAGAGGAAGAAAAGAAGAAGAGAGGGGAAGAATATGATGAAGATTGGGGGAAAAAGGATGACTAAAATTGACAGAAAAAAATGTAGTTGGAATGAGGGGGGGGGGGGGAAGGAAGAGAATGAAGAGAAGAAGAAGCGAGCGGGGGATAAGATGGGGCACGAAGAAGTAATGTTATGAACCATCATCATCAAGTACCGGACCTGCAGGCCTAGGTGGTCATGTCTCTCCACAACTTTCGATCTCGACAGTTATTTATTATTTCTGTTGTTGACCTTCTGCCAAGCCATTCTCTTAAGCTGTCTTGTATCTTTTCTCTTTGCTTTTCCCTCTACCTCTTCGTCCCTCAATTTTCCCAGTTGTTACAATATATTCCAGCTGTTCCCTTCTCATTACATGTCCAAAAACTGATGATTGTTTCTTCCTAATATTGGAAATTAGCTCTCTTTTTGCTTTGGCCTCTTTCAGAACGTTTTCATTACTCTTCTTAGCTGTCCATGGTATTCTCAATATTCTTCTGTAAAACCACATTTCTCCAGACTCCAGTGATTTCCTTGTCTGTTGTCCTATTGTCCATGATTCACACCCATATGTTAAGACTTGCTCTACACAACATTTCATAACTCTTTTTCTATGTTAAGAATAGAGCAGAAGAAAATACACATGAAGAAAAAGAACTGGAAGATGAAGTCAACAAAAAGCATATGAGAAATAAAGACGGAACGGCGCATCCGACAATCCAGGGTAAAGTCTCATCCATTGATAACAAAGTCAACGGAATAGTTTTTGTATCTTCACAAACATCAGAACTGAAAATAAAATAAACAAGAATTCTTCTCAGGTCTCTTCCATACACACACACACACACACACACACACACACGCACGCACGCACGCACACACACACACACACACTCCACCTCACATTCTGACTTAAGACCAGCGCCTCAAGTCTACGTTGTCGGGTTGTGTTTTCTCTCTCCACCAGAGGGCGTCACACAATCACCCATTCATGCTCCCCCAGTGCAAGGTACCGGAGTACAAGCCGGCTCTGTTTAGCCCAATCACTCTGTCAAGAAACCGAAAAAAAATATAAATCCGCCCACCGGGCATTTAATTAATTTCAGAAATATTTTAGGTCTTATGAGCCAGTAGACTAACATAGGAGACACGTAATAATAAATGGATGCAATTCTGGAGGGAAACTCTCCGAGGAAGAGATCAACGAATCATTTCAGGGGAAGAGATATCTTTACAACAGTCGGAAAAAAATTCACAAATAATCAACAGAAAAATGCAACAAAAAACAAACAAACAAAGACAGCCCGAAGCAGGATTGAACCCGTACTCATGGACACAGCGCCTTGCGATGATAAACCTGCGATAGAGCACACAAATAACACCAGGGCTAAAACTAAGAATAGCAAAATGTTATGTCTTCTCAACATTACTATATGGTGCAGAAACATGGACATTAGGCAAGAAAACAGAACAGAGAATTAAAGCTTTGAAATGTGGATATATAGAAGAATAGGTAGAATTTGATGGAAGGAAAAGAAAACAAGCGACGAGGTCTTAAAAAAACTAAAAATGAAAAGAGAACTACTAAGCACAAGACAAATACGATTTTTGGGCCATGTTAAAAGACACAAGGTCTACTAAAAGTAATCCTAAAAAGGGGAAAATACAAGGTAAAAGAGGCAGAGGAAGACTAACATGGAGGAATAACATCAAAAGATGAGACAAACCATCATATGACAACCTGTACCATCAAAGCAAGAGACAGAGCGGAATGGCGCTCCATGGTAGCCAACCTTCGATGCGGAGATGGCACTCGATGATGATGATGATGAGAGCACACTGCCAGAAAAAAAAACTAATTTCTTCTTTTTTCTTCTTTTTTCTCTTTTTCTTCTTCTTATCCTCCTTCTACTCATCTTCCTCTTTTCTCCCTGCCTTTTCTGTCTATTTTTTTTTTAATATTCTTTTTCTTCCTTTAGCTGTCAGTTTTTGTAGCGCAGGTTTCTAGCAGCAGGGCACTGTGTGAAGAAGTATCGGATCGACCCTGTTTCGGGCCGTCCTTTCTTCTTTGTTTTTTCTTTTTATTATTATAATTTTTTTTTTTTTTGCTGTTGGTTATTTGTGGATTTTTCCGATTTTAGCATATCCCCCAGTCTTCCCCGAACGGTGTGATCAAACCGCCGTAGCTGCAGCAGCTGTACACGGCTATTTTCCAGCTGTCCTCTTCAATGTGGTAATCAGATACTCTGTTGTGCTCGCACCGGTTGAGATGAACACAAGTTCTCGTTAGCCCTACCACTATTCTCCCCACGAGAGCTCTTGACATTGTTCTCGATTCCTGCTCTGCTGTTCTTTATTTATAGCGAATAGAACACACACAATTTATATATTTATAGCTCAAATAATGAGGGCCGGTGTTATATTTATAGCGCAAAGAATGTTAAATATTTCTATGTATTGTCACGATAATCTGGCCAGGCAAAGATATTTCTGGAAGGAACGAGAGATGATGAAGAAGGAGCGTTAGATGGAGAAAGAGACGGATATTAACAATAAAGAATGAACAAGCCTCGATTTCGCAGTCCTGAAGATAATGGTCAATGGAAACGGTTGATAAAGATCTGTCAATAGTTCCTCAACGACCTTCAGGTTGATAAAGATCTGTCCATAGTTCCCCAACGACCTTCAGGTTGATAAGGATCTGTCAATAGTTCCCCAACGACCCCCAGGTTGATAAAGATCTGTCAATAGTTCCTCAACGACCCCCCAGGTTGATAAAGATCTGTCAATTAGTCCCCAACAACCCTCAGGTTGATGAAGATTTGTTAATAAGTTCCAAACAACCCCCAGATTGATAAAGATCTGTCCATAGTTCCCAAACAACCCCCAGATTGATAAAGATCTGTCAATAAGTCTCCAACAACCCTCAGGTTGATAAAGATCTGTCCATAGTTCCCAAACAACCCCCAGATTGATAAAGATCTGTCAATAAGTCCCCAACAACCCTCAGGTTGATAAAGATCTGTCCATAGTTCCCAAACAACCCCCAGATTGATAAAGATCTGTCCATAGTTCCCCAACAACCCTCAGGTTGATAAAGATCTGTCCATAGTTCCCCAACAACCCTCAGGTTGATAAAGATCTGCCCATAGTTCCCAAACAACCCCCAGATTGATAAAGATCTGTCCATAGTTCCCCAACAACCCTCAGGTTGATAAAGATCTGTCCATAGTTCCCCAACAACCCTCAGGTTGATAAAGATCTGTCCATAGTTCCCCAACAACCCTCAGGTTGATAAAGATCTGTCCATAGTTCCCCAACAACCCTCAGGTTGATAAAGATCTGTTCATAGTTCCCCAACAACCCTCAGGTTGATAAAGATCTGCCCATAGTTCCCCAACAACCCTCAGGTTGATAAAGATCTGTCCATAGTTCCCAAACAACCCCCAGATTGATAAAGATCTGTCCATAGTTCCCCAACAACCCTCAGATTGATAAAGATCTGTCCATAGTTCCCAAACAACCCTCAGGTTGATAAAGATCTGTTCATAGTTCCCCAACAACCCTCAGGTTGATAAAGATCTGTCCATAGTTCCCCAACAACCCTCAGGTTGATAAAGATCTGTCCATAGTTCCCAAACAACCCCCAGATTGATAAAGATCTGTCCATAGTTCCCCAACAACCCTCAGGTTGATAAAGATCTGTCCATAGTTCCCAAACAACCCCCAGATTGATAAAGATCTGTCCATAGTTCCCCAACAACCCTCAGGTTGATAAAGATCTGTCCATAGTTCCCAAACAACCCCCAGATTGATAAAGATCTGTCCATAGTTCCCCAACAACCCTCAGGTTGATGAAGATCTGTCAATAAGTCCCCAACGACGCCCATGAATATGGGATGAAGAGATGGGAGAAGATATTTATTGTGCATACAATTATAACAGTTATATATTTACAATATTATATATATAAGGACGCGCAGTTAAGTAATGTCGAGATCGTGGTAGCGATGTGGGTAGTGCACTCGCCTGCCGACTTGAAGGTTTGGAGATTCATTCCCAGTTGAGGCAACATTTCTTCCGACATAAAAACCCTGGCAAGTTAAAATAGATTACCTTGGAGTTAAACGCAGCGAGGAATACCTGGCCATTAGTACAAAAGATATTACCTGGGGGGTAAAGGCAGCGAAGAATACCTGACCATTAGTACAAAAGATATTACCTGGGGGGTAAAGGCAGCGAGGAATACCTGGCCATTAGTACAAAAGATATTACCTGGGGGGTAAAGGCAGCGAGGAATACCTGGCCACTAGTACAAAAGATATTACCTGGGGGGTGGGGGGTAAAAGCAGCGAGGAATACCTGGCCACTAGTACAAAAGATATTACCTGGGGGGTGGGGGGTAAAGGCAGCGAGGAATACCTGGCCATTAGTACAAAAGATATTACCTGGGGGGTAAAGGCAGCGAGGAATACCTGGCCATTAGTACAAAAGATATTACCTGGGGGGTAAAGGCAGCGAGGAATACCTGGCCACTAGTACAAAAGATATTACCTGGGGGTGGGGGGTAAAGGCAGCGAGGAATACCTGGCCACTAGTACAAGAGATACCACATGAGAGGTAAAGGCAGCGAGGAATACCTGGCCACTAGTACAAAAGATACCACATGAGAGGTAAAGGCAGCGAGGAATACCTGGCCACTAGTACAAGAGATACCACATGAGAGGTAAAGGCAGCGATGGATATAAATATAAAAAAAGACTAAAATTATGATCATAAGCAAATATAATAAAACCCACAAGTGGATATCAAAGTTGACCTGGAAACAGTTCAGAGCTACAACTACCTGGGACATACTATACCCAGTGATGGAAAATGTAAAACTTAAATAAACAGAGTAGGAATGGAAAAATTAATTTTAATGCCATGAAAAATATACTTACATCAAAACAAATAATACCAGGGCTAAAACTAAGAATAAAATAATGTTATATCTTCTCAATATTCATGTATGGTGCAGAAACATGGACATAAGACAAGAAAACAGAACAGAAAATTGAAGTCTTTGAAATGTGGATTTATAGAATAGGTAGAATTGGATGAAAAGACAAGAAAACAAACGATGAAGTTTTAAAACAACTAAAATGAAAAGAGAACTACTAAATACAATTAAAACAAGACAAATTACCTTTTTGAGGCATGTTAAAAGAAACAGAAGCATACTAAAAGTAATCTTGGAGGGGAAAATACAAGGTAAAAGAGGCAGAGGCAGACCAAGACTAACATGGAGGAATAGCATCAAACGATGGACAAACCAGCCTTTGACAGCCTGCACCATCAAAGCAAGAGACAGAGTGGAATGGCGATCCATGGTAGCCAACATTCATTGATGATAATTATCATCATCATGTGCCATACCGGTTGGCGTAGACGATCATGTCCTTTCTCAAGCATTTATCCATCGTGCATCGTATTAATTCTGTTGTTGACATGTTTTCCATGCCATGACACCAAGCTATCCAGTATTTTCTCTCTTTGTCATCCTCAATCTCTATTTCCCTGTGCCTTGCCAGTTGTAACCAAGTATTCCAACGTTCCTCTTCTCATGATGTGCCAGACAAATGTTGATTGCTTCTTTCTGATGTTTATTAGGAGCTCCCTTTTTGTGTTGGCCTCATTGAGAACTTCCTTGTTGGTCTTTTCAGCTGTCATGGGAACTGTCAACATTCTTCATAGAAATAGACTCTATGGCCTCTAATTGTCTTTTCATTTGTTTCTCGGCTGTCCATGATTCGTTTCCATAGGTCAGAATTGCCTCTTTATAGCACTGATGAACTCTCTTTCTTTCTCTCTATCTTCGTGGTGATGATAAGAGTGAAGAATGAGACAACCAATAATTTTTCTTTAAAAGAGAACTTGATGTGGTTATAAGAGAGAAGAATAGTGCAACGAGCCAACTTTTAATAGTTGTGTCATTCTAACTTTCCTTCTACCCCAGAATCGCACAAGCGCAACCACACATACAAACCAAACTCCTCCCCACCTAACCACACCGATATTGATTTTTAAGCGCAGACTTTCAAAGTGCCGGTAATTATTCTTTGCCGTTTGTTTGCCTTTTCGCAATCTCTATTGTCGCCATTCTTGTTTACAAATGCGAGAAAAATGGTAGCTCATTTGTGATGAAGTTAAATATGAAAGCAAAGTAGTTCGTGTGGCTTTTATTACATTGTCATGTAGAAATGCAGTTATAATTACTTCATGTTTCGTTGATTCTCTCATGTCTTGTTTGTTTGATGCGTGTTTTCATATTTGTCTCATGTTGTGAATTTTTATCTTACGTTTTCATTCTTTGAGACATGTCCAAACTGTTGTCTTGAGTTTGTATCGTTAGAGACATGTTGATATTGTTAGCTTGTTTTCTCTTTACCCTTAGAGACATGTTGATATTGTTAATTTGTCTCTCTTTATTGTTAGGGACATGTTGATATTGTTAATTTGTCTCTCTTTATTGTTAGAGACATGTTGATATTGTTAATTTGTATCTCTTTATTGTTAGAGACATGTTGATATTGTTATCTTGTCTCCCTTTATCGTTAGAGACAAGTTGATATTGTTATCTTGTCTCCCTTTATCGTTAGAGACATGTTGATATTGTTATCTTGTCTCCCTTTATTGTTAGAGACATGTTGATATTGTTATCTTGTCTCCCTTTATCGTTAGAGACAAGTTGATATTGTTATCTTGTCTCCCTTTATCGTTAGAGACAAGTTTAATATTAACCTTTCACTGGCAAGAACAGCGGTTAGAAAACAAACCTTGAGGTTGAATTGATTTTATCTTTTCCCTTCCTACAAATGTGTCGATATTTGCAAGTATAGTTCCTATATAGTTCTTAAATAGTTCTTATATAGTTCTTATATAGTTCTTATATAGTTCTTATATAGTTCTTATATACATCTTACATAGTTCTTATATAGTTCTTACATAGTTCTTACATAGTTCTTACATAGTTCTTATATAGTTCTTATATAGTTCTTACATAGTTCTTATATAGTTCTTATATAGTTCTTACATAGTTCTTAGATAGTTCTTATATAGTTTTTACATAGTTTTTTTATAGTTCTTACACAGTTCTTACATAGTTCTTATATAGGTCTTATATAGTTCTTACATAGTTCTTACATAGTTCTTACATAATTCTTATATAGTTCTTACAAAGTTCTTATATGGTTCTTATATAGTTCTTATATAGTTCCTATACAAAGCGTGTAACTTCTTTATTTCTTCCCTCCCTCCCTTCCCTTATCTATTCCTTCCTTCCTCCCTCCATCCCTCCCTTCATTCCTTCCTTCCTTCCTCCCTTCCTTCCTTCCTTCCTTCCTTCCTTCCTTCCTTCCTTCCTTCTTCTCTCCCTCCCTCCCTCCCTCCCTCCCTCCCTCCCTCCCTCCCTCCCTCCCTTCCTTCCTTCCTTCCTTCCTTCCTTCCTTCCTTCCTTCCTTCCTTCCTTCCTTCCTTCCGCCCTCCCTCCCTCCCTCCCTTCTTTCCTCCCTCCCTATCTCTCTCTCTCTCCCTCCCTCCCTCCCTTCCTTCCTTTCTTTCCTTCCTTCCTTCCTTCCTTCCTTCCTTCCTTCCTTCCTTCCTTCCTCCCTCTAGAACGCGACCACTTGTTCGCTTAGTTAGTGTCCTTTTGATGGCACACAAATAAGAGAAATAGTTGTCAGGAGAATGATGAAAAGAGATGGTGTTGAGATAATATTTTAGAGATAAATTGTGTGAGAGACTGTGTTTGAGAGAATATTTTAGAGATAAATTGTGTGAGAGACGGTGTTTGAGAGAATATTTTAGAGATAAATTGTGTGAGAGACTGAGTTTGAGAGAATATTTTAGAGATAAAATGTGGTGAGAGACGGTGTTTGAGAGAATATTTTAGAGATAAATTGTGTGAGAGACGGTGTTTGAGAGAATATTTTAGAGATAAATTGTGTGAGAGGCGGTGTGTGAGAGAATATTTTACAGATAAATTGTGTGAGAGACGGTGTTTGAGAGAAGGTGTTTGAGAGATGGTGTTGGAGAGAAGGTGCCTGTTTTAAATGTGTGCTGACTTGGAGTGGGTGGTCTAAGGGTAGCACGACAACATCTAGTCAGAAAGGTTCCGAGTTCGTTCCCACCACAAGCGGGTGAACATTTGTCAAAAATCAAACTCGCAGTTTCTTGCTGTCGTTACCTTCCCCTGGTCTCTGGGTAGTGAGATCCGATGTCTAGCCATCTCTCTGGGTAGTGAGATCCGATGTCTAGCCCTCTCTCTGGGTAGTAAGATCCGATGTCTAGCCCTCTCTCTGGGTAGTGAGATCCGATGTCTAGCCCTCTCTCTGGGTAGTGAGATCCGATGTCTAGCCCTCTCTCTGGGTAGTGAGATCCGACGTCTAGCCCTCTCTCTGGGTAGTGAGATCCGATGTCTAGCCCTCTCTCTGGGTAGTGAGATCCGATGTCTAGCCCTCTCTCTGGGTAGTGAGATCCGACGTCTAGCCCTCTCTCTGGGTAGTGAGATCCGATGTCTAGCCCTCTCTCTGGGTAGTGAGATCCGACGTCTAGCCCTCTCTCTGGGTAGTGAGATCCGATGTCTAGCCCTCTCTCTGGGTAGTGAGATCCGATGTCTAGCCCTCTCTCTGGGTAGTGAGATCCGATGTCTAGCCCTCTCTCTGGGTAGTAAGATCCGATGTCTAGCCCTCTCTCTGGGTAGTAAGATCCGATGTCTAGCCCTCTCTCTGGGTAGTAAGATCCGATGTCTAGCCCTCTCTCTGGGTAGTAAGATCCGATGTCTAGCCCTCTCTCTGGGTAGTAAAATCCGATGTCTAGCCCTCTCTCTGGGTAGTAAGATCCGATGTCTAGCCCTCTCTCTGGGTAGTAAGATCCGATGTCTAGCCCTCTCTCTGGGTAGTAAGATCCAACGTCTAGCCCTCTCTCTGGGTAGTAAGATCCGACGTCTAGCCCTCTATCTGGGTAGTAAGATCCGATGTCTAGCCATCTCTGGGTAGTGAGATCCGATGTCTAGCCCTCTCTCTGGGTAGTGAGATCCGACGTCTAGCCCTCTCTCTGGGTAGTGAGATCCGATGTCTAGCCCTCTCTCTGGGTAGTGAGATCCGATGTCTAGCCCTCTCTCTGGGTAGTGAGATCCGATGTCTAGCCTTCTCTCTGGGTAGTGAGATCCGATGTCTAGCCCTCTCTCTGGGTAGTAAGATCCGATGTCTAGCCCTCTCTCTGGGTAGTAAGATCCGATGTCTAGCCCTCTCTCTGGGTAGTAAGATCCGATGTCTAGCCCTCTCTCTGGGTAGTAAGATCCGATGTCTAGCCCTCTCTCTGGGTAGTAAGATCCGATGTCTAGCCCTCTTTCTGGGTAGTAAAATCCGATGTCTAGCCCTCTCTCTGGGTAGTAAGATCCGATGTCTAGCCCTCTCTCTGGGTAGTAAGATCCGATGTCTAGCCCTCTCTCTGGGTAGTAAGATCCGATGTCTAGCCCTCTCTCTGGTTAGTAAGATCCGACGTCTAGCCCTCTCTCTGGGTAGTAAGATCCGATGTCTAGCCATCTCTGGGTAGTAAGATTCGATGTCTAGCCCTCTCTCTGGGTAGTAAGATCCGATGTCTAGCCATCTCTGGGTAGTAAGATCCGATGTCTAGCCCTCTCTCTGGGTAGTAAGATCCGATGTCTAGCCCTCTCTCTGGGTAGTGAGATCCGACGTCTAGCCCTCTCTCTGGGTAGTGAGATCCGATGTCTAGCCCTCTCCCTGGGTAGTGAGATCCGATGTCTAGCCCTCTCTCTGGGTAGTGAGATCCGATGTCTAGTCCTTTTTCTGGGTAGTGAGATCCGATGTCTAGCCCTCTCTCTGGGTAGTGAGATCCGATGTCTAGCCCTCTCTCTGGGTAGTGAGATCCGATGTCTAGCCCTCTCTCTGGGTAGTAAGATCCGATGTCTAGTCCTCTCTCTGGGTAGTAAGATCCGATGTCTAGCCCTCTCTCTGGGTAGTAAGATCCGATGTCTAGCCCTCTCTCTGGGTAGTGAGATCCGATGTTTAGCCCTCTCTCTGGGTAGTAAGATCCGATGTCTAGCCCTCTCTCTGGGTAGTGAGATCCGATGTCTAGCCCTCTCTCTGGGTAGGAAGATCCGATGTCTAGCCATCTCTGGGTAGTAAGATCCGATGTCTAGCCATCTCTGGGTAGTAAGATCCGATGTCTAGCCCTCTCTCTGGGTAGTGAGATCCGATGTCTAGCCCTCTCTCTGGGTAGTGAGATCCGATGTCTAGCCCTCTCTCTGGGTAGTAAGATCCGATGTCTAGCCCTCTCTCTGGGTAGTGAGATCCGATGTTTAGCCCTCTCTCTGGGTAGTAAAATCCGATGTCTTGCCCTCTCTCTGGGTAGTGAGATCCGATGTCTATCCCTCTCTCTGGGTAGTAAGATCCGATGTCTAGCCCTCTCTCTGGGTAGTGAGATCCGACGTCTAGCCCTCTCTCTGGGTAGTGAGATCCGATGTCTAGCCCTCTCTCTGGGTAGTGAGATACAAAGTCTAGCCCTCTCTCTGGGTAGTGAGATCCGATGTCTAGCCCTCTTTGGGTAGTAAGATCCGATGTCTAACCTTCTCTGAGTAGTAAGATCAGATGTCTAGCCTTCTCTCTGGGTAGTAAGATCCGATGTCTAGCCCTCTCTCTGGGTAGTGAGACCCGATGTTTAGCCCTCACTCTGGGTAGTAAGATCCGATGTCTAGCCCTCTCTCTGGGTAGTGAGATCCGATGTCTAGCCCTCTCTCTGGGTAGTAAGATCCGATGTCTAGCCCTCTCTCTGGGTAGTGAGATCCGACGTCTAGCCCTCTCTCTGGGTAGTGAGATCCGATGTCTAGCCCTCTCTCTGGGTTGTGAGATACGATGTCTAGCCCTCTCTCTGGGTTGTGAGATACGATGTCTAGCCCTCTCTCTGGGTTGTGAGATACGATGTCTAGCCCTCTCTCTGGGTAGTGAGATCCGATGTCTAGCCACTCTCTCTGGGTAGTAAGATCCGATGTCTAGCCCTCTCTCTGGGTAGTGAGATCCAACGTCTAGCCCCTCTCTGGGTAGTGAGATCCGATGTCTAGCCCATTCTCTGGGTAGTGAGATCCGACGTCTAGCCCTCTCTCTGGGTAGTGAGATCCGATGTCTAGCCCTCTCTCTGGGTTGTGAGATCCGACGTCTAGCCCTCTCTCTGGGTAGTGAGATCCGATGTCTAGCCCTCTCTCTGGGTAGTGAGATCCGATGTCTAGTCCTGTTTCTGGGTAGTAAGATCCGATGTCTAGCCCTCTCTCTGGGTAGTGAGATCCGACGTCTAGCCCCTCTCTGGGTAGTGAGATCCGATGTCTAGCCCTCTCTCTGGGTAGTGAGATACGATGTCTAGCCCTCTCTCTGGGTAGTGAGATCCGATGTCTAGCCCTCTCTGGGTAGTAAGATCCGATGTCTAACCTTCTCTGAGTAGTAAGATCAGATGTCTAGCCCTCTCTCTGGGTAATAAGATCCGATGTCTATCCCTCTCGGAAAAAAGTGAAAACAGGAGCTCCCGTGTACATTCGCGCACGTTAAAGAACCCTTGGCAGTTAAAAATCGAAAAGAGTAGGCTAACGATTGCCGCAGTCCGAGAAAAAAAAATGCTGAGCTAAATCTACCCTTTCATGCATAAGACGGATACTCGGGCCGAAAGGCGCAGATATCATGACAATGTCGTAATCTAACGACACAACGTATCCACGCCGACTTAACATGGGAACGCTAAGAAGTAAAGACATTCTGCTGTTTCCTAATATTGTGGGCGTTTTCTATGTTAATGAGAGAAAAGAAGAAAAAAAAAAAAGAATCTTCTATTTCCTTGTTGTTTTCTTTGAAGTTAATGGAATCGGCGTTTTATTTTAGAGGGGATCGTGGATATCGAAGAAAGAATTATTTGTGGACAATTTTATTTATTTTTGGCTGTTGATATGGGCACTCAATAAACAGATGGGATACATTTATTGAGGAAGGGCCCTCGCCACGCCTCGAACATTGCATGTAGGAAGGTGCTGTTAATGTTCATATCTGTGTGATCGACGTCACAGTTTAATGTGATCAACGTCACAGTTTAATGTGATCAACGTGACAGTTTGACGTGATCGACGTCATAGTTTAACGTGATCGACGTCACATTTTAGTACATCATCACACGTTTATGAGAATATTGATACACAAATACATCAGCTTCTCAGTACATCATCACATTTATGAGAATATTGATGCACAAATACATCAGCTTCTCAGTACATCATCACATTTATGAGAATATTGATACACAAATACATCAGCTTCTCAGTACATCATCACATTTATGAGAATATTGATACACAAATACATCAGCTTCTCACTACATCATTACATTTATGAGAATATTGATACAAAAATACTTCAGCTTCTCAGTACATCATCACATTTATGAGAATATTGATACACAAATACATCAGCTTCTCGTACATCATCACATTTATGAGAATATTGATACACAAATACATCAGATTCTCAGTACATCATCACATTTATGAGAATATTGATACACAAATACATCAGCTTCTCAGTATATCACTACATTTATGAGAATATTGATACACAAATACATCAGCTTCTCAGTACATCATCACATTTATGAGAATATTGATACACAAATACATCAGCTTCTCACTACATCATTACATTTATGAGAATATTGATACAGAAATACATCAGCTTCTCAGTACATCATCACATTTATGAGAATATTGATGCACAAATACATCAGCTTCTCAGTACATCATCACACTTATGAGAATATTGATACACAAATACATCAGCTTCTCCGTACACCATCACATTTATGAGAATATTGATGCACAAATACATCAGCTTCTCCGAACATCATCCCATTTATGAGAATATTGATGCACAAATACATCAGCTTCTCAGTACATCATCACATTTATGAGAATATTGATGCACAAATACATCAGCTTCTCAGTACATCATCACATATATGAGAATATTGATGCACAAATACATCAGCATCTCAGTACATCATCACATTTATGAGAATATTGATGCACAAATACATCAGCTTCTCACTACATCATCAGATTTATGAGAATATTGATACACAAATACATCAGCTTCTCAGTACATCATCACATTTATGAGAATATTGATACACAAATACATCAGCTTCTTAGTACATCATTACATTTATGAGAATATTGATACACAAATACATCAGCTTCTTAGTACATCATTACATTTATGAGAATATTGATACATAAATACATCAGCTTCTCAGAACATCATCACATTTATGAGAATATTGATAGATAAATACATCAGCTTCTCAGAACATCATCACATTTATGAGAATATTGATGCACAAATACATCAGCTTCTCAGTACATCATCACACTTATGAGAATATTGATACACAAATACATCAGCTTCTCCGTACACCATCACATTTATGAGAATATTGATGCACAAATACATCAGCTTCTCCGAACATCATCCCATTTATGAGAATATTGATGCACAAATACATCAGCTTCTCAGTACATCATCACATTTATGAGAATATTGATGCACAAATACATCAGCTTCTCAGTACATCATCACATATATGAGAATATTGATGCACAAATACATCAGCATCTCAGTACATCATCACATTTATGAGAATATTGATACACAAATACATCAGCTTCTCACTACATCATCAGATTTATGAGAATATTGATACACAAATACATCAGCTTCTCAGTACATCATCACATTTATGAGAATATTGATACACAAATACATCAGCTTCTTAGTACATCATTACATTTATGAGAATATTGATACACAAATACATCAGCTTCTTAGTACATCATTACATTTATGAGAATATTGATACATAAATACATCAGCTTCTCAGAACATCATCACATTTATGAGAATATTGATACATAAATACATCAGCTTCTCAGGAAAGGGCTTGGCTATTCTTCTTATCAACTTTCATTGTGGAGACAACTCTGATTCAAAGTTCCATTCTTTGTCTTTTTAATCTCGAATTATATCGCGGCCATTTGTGTCGCAATTGACGGAAGACATGACTTAAGTCAGCTGCTGCGTCAGTCTCAGATGAATTCAACCTAGTGGTGTATACTAGTTTTGGGGTCCGCTGACATAATAAATAAAAACATACATTATCTTCAGTAGGTTAACATAAAGTAATATTTGCTGATGGCATCACTACATTTTAAATTACTTACTTATTTATATGTAAACTCTATCCGTCTTGTTTGGGACGATAATGTCTGGATGACTTTGTCATTGAAAGTACTGTTGGGTTGGTTTCTAAGTTTCTAAGGGAATGATTTCTCAATGGACATTATTGCCAAACCAGATAAGCGTTCTTGTGTCTGAGTTGAGCGACAATAAGATTTTGATTCTCTTGAGAGCAGAAAAAGTTCTTTCTAGAGATGCTTATGCGCATAACGTAGTTATAAATAGCTAATGAAGTTCAGGTAAATAGATATAGTTTCACTTTCACTTTGTGACGATTCTGATTAGCTAGAGCTAAAAATAGCCCATGAAACTGCATTCATCTAGCGGCAATAACCGGTACATTATTTTGACGTGAATTTTTGAATGTCAAGGTCGTTAATACAAGATTCGGATAGAGGAAAAATGTACCGCTGGCTCCTAGACGTTTCAATGTAGAATAGTTTCGTTTCATTCACAAACGTTATAGTGGCCTTAGGAAAACCTTGCTTTAATAAATGCAAATCAATGCAAATAAATCATATTGGCCTACGAAATGTGTAATAGAATATTCCAAAATGTGTAATATAATTATTTTTTAAAAATATAATAAATTATCATTTCCTTTTGTATTTCGTGAATATGTCCAGGCTACCACCGGTAGTTGTGGTAGCTGTTGTAGCTGTGGTATCATAGAGAATGAGTCAACCCCTAAATCTACCAGGAGCATCATGGGCATATTTCACGGCTGCTTGTTTTAATGAACTAACTAGTTAGATAACTGACGACTAACAGATTACTGACTACTAACAGATTACTGACTACTAACAGATTACTGACTACTAACAGATTACTGACTACTAACAGATTACTGACTACTAACAGATTACTGACTACTAACAGATTACTGACTACTAACAGATTACTGACTATAACAGATTACTGACTACTCACAGATTACTGACTACTAACAGATTACTGACTACTAACAGATTACTGACTACTAACAGATTACTGACTACTCACAGATTACTGACTACTAACAGATTACTGACTACTCAAAGATTACTAACTACTCACAGATTACTGACTACTAACAGATTACTGACTGCTCACAGATTACTGACTACTCACAGATTACTGACTACTCACAGATTACTGACTACTAACAGATCACTGACTACTAACTGACTATTGACTACTAACTAACTAACTAACTAACTAACTAATTAATTAACTAGCTAACTAACTAACTAGTTAAATAACTAACATACTACTGACTACTATCAGACTACTAACTAACTACCTAACTAACTAACTAACTAGTTAAATAACTAATGTTTATACGAAAGAGCATTTCAAAGATGAGCAACGTGGTCACTATTTCGTGTGAAATGTTCACTTTTCTACCACAAATGTGGAAGTGAAGATATAACTTGCTTTCATCAATAAGATTTTGCGATAGAAGACCAGTGTACCTGTTATATTCCTGCAATGAGCAACAAAAATATCAGTTATAAACACGTGTGTCTCCACTTGTCACGGGAATGCAACATATTAACACAAAGACGGATGTCTCGGTCTATACACATTCATCAAGAAAAATTGTATGAGATGCACTGGTTGGCCGCCTGGCACGAAATGAGGACTTCGATTCAAGCAAATTAAGGAATGTTCTTGTTGGCGTTAGCTGGTTTGATACATTCTGACTGTGGCTGTAAATAGATATGATAGGAATCCCCGACTGGCCTTCCATTAGGAAAAGACAAGTCATTTAGACACCCCGTGAAATGTAAACACATTCTCCAACGGATAACCATATAGTCTATGACGCCATTCTACTACGGGGTGAAGATTTGGGGGCAAAGGTCAGATCACTGTAACATTTGTAAGACTGAACGATCCTGATTTATCAAGCTTTAGATTATTGTACACATGACATCGGACTCACATGGAAGATGTACATCAGAGATGAGATGGTAGATGTACAACAGAGGTGAGATGGTAGTGTACAACAGAGGTGAGATGGTAGTGTACAAGAGAGGTGAGATAGTAGATGTACAAGTGAGGTGAGATGGTAGATGTACAACAGAGGTGAGATGGTAGGTGTACAACATAGGTGAGATAGTAGATGTACAACAGAGGTGAGATGGTAGATGTACAACAGAGGTGAGATGGTAGATGTACAACAGAGGTGAGATGGTAGATGTACAACAGAGGTGAGATGGTAGTGTACAACAGAAGTGAGATGGTAGATGTACAACAGAGGTGATATAGTAGATGTACAAGAGAGGTGAGATGGTAGATGTACAACAGAGGTGAGATGGTAGATGTACAACAGAGGTGAGATGGTAGATGTACAACAGAGGTGGGATGGTAGATGTACAAGAGAGGTGAGATGGTAGATGTACAACAGAGGTGAGATGCAGAATGGCTCAGGCAAAAGCAGCTTTCCAAAAAAATGAGGAAAATACTGTGCAATTCATTTTTGACAATAGAAACAAGAAAATTTTTTATAAATGTTATGTAGAGCCAGTATTAATATATGGATGTGAATCATTGACAATAGGACAACAGACAAGAAAATCACTGAAGTCTGTAGAAATGTAGTTTTACAGAAGAATGTTGAGAATACCATGGACAGCTAAGAAGTGTAATGAAAACGTTATGAAAGAGATCAAAGCAAAAAGAGAGCTAATTTCCAATATTAGGAAGAAACAATCATTATTTTTTGGCCATGTAATGAGAAGAGAACAACTTGAATATATTGTAACAACTGGGAAAATTGAGGGACGAAAAGATGGAAGCAAAGAGAAGAGATAACAGACAGCTTAAGAGAATGGCTTTATCAGAAGGTCAACAAAAGAAATGATAAATAACTGTCGAGATCGAAAGTTGTGGAGAGACATAATCACCTCCGCCAGCAGGCCCGGTACTTGATTACACACAAAGTCAACCTCGGACAGGAAGTTTCCGGGTTTAAAGGTCACTAGAAGCTGTGTTATGACGTTATGACGTTATGACGTTATGACGTTACTCTCCCCTGCTCTCTTAGTTAGTGAGATCTGATGTCTAGCCTTCTCTTAGTGAGATCTGATGTCTAGCTTTCTCATAGTTAGTGAGATCTGATATCTAGCCTTCTCTTAGTTAGTGAGATCTGATGTCTAGCCTTCTCTTAGTTAGTGAGATCTGATGTCTAGCCTTCTCTTAGTGAGATCTGATGTCTAGCCTTCTCTTAGTTAGCGAGATATGATGTCTAGCCTTCTCTTAGTTAGTGAGATCTGATGTCTAGCCCTCTCTTGGGTAGCAAGATATGATGTCTAGGTCACTCTTGGTTAGTGAGGACCGATGTCTAGCCCACTCTTGGTTAGTGAGATCTGATGTCTAGTCCTCTCTTGGGTATTGAGATCCGATATCTGGCCCTCTCTTGGTCAGTGAGATCCGATGTCTAGTCCTCTCTTGGGTAGTGAGATCCGATATCTGGCCCTCTCTTGGGTAGTGAGATCCGATGTCTGGCCCTCTCTTTGGAGTGAGATCCGATGTTTAGCCCTCTCTTGGGTAGTGAGATCCGATATCTGGCCCACTCTTGGTCAGTGAGATCCGATGTCTAGTCCTCTCTTGGGTAGTGAGATCCGATATCTGGCCCACTCTTGGGTAGTGAGATCTGATGTCTAGCCCTCTCTTGGGTAGTGAGATCTGATGTCTAGCGCTCTCTTGGGTAGTGAGATCTGATGTCAATCCCTCTCTTGGGTAGTGAGATCCGATGTCTAGCCCTCTCTTGGGTAGTGAGATCTGATGTCTAGCCCACTCTTGGGTAGTGAGATCTGATGTCTAGCCCACTCTTGGGTAGTGAGATCTGATGTCTAGGCCTCTCTTGGGTAGTGAGATCTGATGTCTAGCCCTCTCTTGGGTAGTGAGATCTGATGTCTAGCCCACTCTTGGGTAGTGAGATCTGATGTCTAGCCCACTCTTGGGTAGTGAGATCTGATGTCTAGCCCTCTCTTGGGTAGTGAGATCTGATGTCTAGCCCTCTCTTAGGTAGTGACATCTGATGTCTAGCACACTCTTGGGTAGTGAGATCTGATGTCTAGCCCACTCTTTTGTAGTGAGATCTGATGACTAGCCCACTCTTGGTTAGTGAGATCTGATGTCTAGCCCACTCTTGGTTAGTGAGATCTGATGTCAAGACTTCTCTTGGGTAGCGAGATCCGATTTCTAGCCCTCTCTTGGGTAGTGAGATCCGATATCTGGCCCTCTCTTGGGTAGTGAGATCCGATATCTGGCCCTCTCTAGGGTAGTGAGATCCGATATCTGGCCCTCTCTTGGGTAGTGAGATCTGATTTCTAGCCCTCTCTTGGGTAGTGAGATCCGATATCTGGCCGTCTCTTGGGTAGTGAGATCTGATATCTGGCCCTCTCTTGGGTAGTGAGATCTGATGTCTAGCCCTCTCTTGGGTAGCGAGATCCGATTTCTAGCCCTCTCTTGGGTAGTGAGATCTGATGTCTAGCCCTCTCTTGGGTAGTGAGATCCGATATCTGGCCCTCTCTTGGGTAGTGAGATCCGATTTCTAGCCCTCTCTTGGGTAGTGAGATCCGATATCTGGCCCTCTCTTGGGTTGTGAGATCCGATATCTGGCCCTCTTTTGGGTAGTGAGATCTGATGTCTAGCCTACTCTTGGGTAGTGAGATCTGATGTCTAGCCTACTCTTGGGTAGGGAGATCTGATGTCAAGACTTCTCTTGGTAGTGAGATCCGATGTCTAGCCCTCTCTTGGTTAATGAGATCTGATGTCTAGTCCTCTCTTGATTAGTGAGATCCAATGTCTAGCCCTCTCTTGGTTAACGAGATATGATGTCTAACCCTCTCTTGGTTAGTGAGATCAGATGTATAGCCCTCTCTTGCTTAGTAAGATCTGATGTCTAGCATGTCTTGGTTAGTGAGATCCGATGTCTAGCCCTCTCTTGGGTAGTGAGATCGGATTTCTAGCCTTCCCTTGGTAAGTGAGATCTGATGTCTACCCCTCTCTTGGTTAGCGAGATCCCTGAAGAATCTTTCCTTATCAAAATGCATCTACCAACATTCATTTTGGGGTGCAGTTAGGGCACCCTGGAGCCTAATGGTGACCGAATAATATTTGCGATATCATACACCACACACATAATTACTTGATCTATAAAAGTATTACGTAGATACGCCTCTAAAAAGAATTCAACTGGAAATTAACATGTTTACTGTAAAATATAAAATTTGAATCAACTTATTTGCAATGTTGCTAAAAGATCAAAGGAATTCGACGATGTACAAAATCTGTTGTATGTGTTGAATAAAGAATAGCAATATTTTCTTACGACGTGTATAAACTAAGGCTGCATGCAAAAAATCTCATCGATGTGACATATAGTTTTCACAGAAATCAAAAGTAAACGTGTTCATGAATGGTATGCTATGTTATAGCTATGGAAGGCCCCGGTATCACTGCAAACGAATTAAAATGCATAATTGCTCAACCGCCCGTGCCAGTGGAATCATCCGAATTACTATCTCATCTCCCAAACAAAGAAAGGTAGCAGTAGTCCCCATCATAGCAGTCTCAGCACACGCCAAAAGACTTAAGGCGAAACCGCGCAGAAAGTGAACACAACTGTCTGTTCCTGTCTATTTCATACGATATCATAATTCATCGTAAACAATCAGAATATTGAAACACGACTAAAACGGATGAAACACACAGCTCACGGTCTGCACATAGCACTTAACTCAGTAGCTCCTGCAACAAGTTCCCTAGCGTTTGGCTTTTCGTGGCAAGGCGCTGTGCCACTGAGTACGGGTTCGATTCTGCTTTGGTCCATATATTGTTCTTTGTTTTTTTTTCTGTTGTTGATTATTTGTCATTTTTTACCGAGTGCTGTAAACATACCTCTTCCTCTGAATTGATTCGCTCCTGCAATAAGCCGGATTACAGTTATGTATGGACTATATAAAGACAAGTGGAACAATATTAAAACAGGTAAATGAATTTAAATATTTGGGAACTTTGTTAACCTCAGACGGAAGATGTACAAAAGAGGTGAGATGCAGAATGGCTCAGGCAAAAGCAGCATTTCCCAAAAATGAGGAAGATACTATGCAGTCCATTTTTGACAATAGAAACAAGAAAAAGAGTTCTTAAATGTTATGTAGAGCCAGTCTTAACATATGGATGCGAATCATGGACAATAGGACAACAGACAAGAAATCACTGGAGTCTGTAGAAATGTGGTTTTACAGAAAAATGTTGAGAGTACCATGGACAGTTAAGAAGAGTAATGAAGATGTTCTGAGAGAGGTTAAAGCAAAAAGAGAGCTAATTTCCAATATTAGGAAGAAACAATTATCATTTTTTGGCCATGTAATGAGAAGAGAACAGCTGGAATATATTGTAAAAACTGGAAAAATTGAGGGACGAAGAGATAGAGGGAAGCAAAGAGAAAAAATAACAGACAGCTTAAGAGAAAGGCTTGGCAGAAGGTCAACAACAGAAATGATAAATAACTGTCGAGATCGAAGGTTGTGGAGAGACATGATCACCTACGCCAGTAGGCCCGGTACTTGATGATGATGATAGTGATGGACTATACATACCAAATTAACCACAACAAAGTATTACATCAAGATCTATAATATCATAAGAAGTGTCAATAAAGCAATCATTTATTATTTTTATTCCTCAGGGCTTAATAATCCAATGTAGTGATGGTGGCCAAGTGGTTAGACTGCTTGATTCTCTCTGGTGGATGCAGTTTGGGTCAAAGTGTGTTATTTTTTCTTACATCTTGAATTATCCCAGTGTTGTCATTACAGGACTTGCTTCTCCATCCATTTCATTAAGGGAGCCTAAGCCTGCTATCTTTGCTTCTCTTCTCAGTATTCTTCTCAAGGTGTCCTTTGAGGTCAGCCAATCTTTTTCTTATTATTTCTCAATTTTATGGTTTGCTTTATAGCGTTTATTATCTTCTTATTGTATGTTCATGAATGTATGAAAGGACCATAACACTATATTCCCCATACACTGAGCAAAACAGAGGAGGTAACCGTTACTTTGTACTTTACATGTTATATTCTGCTGGTTGATGACGTCCTTACATCGTTTGCTAGATTATTATAGTCTGTCTTCTGTCTGGCCTGGGGCTTTCCAGAATTGTTTCTATTGACCTTTAAAATCAATCGCAGACAGTTTGGGGCAACTAGGATGTAACGAGAGACAGAGAGTGAGAGAGAGTGAGAGAGAGAGTGGGAGAGAGAGTGGGAGAGAGAGTGGGAGAGAGAGTGGGAGAGAGAGTGGGAGAGAGAGAGTAGGAGAGACAGAGAGTGAGAGAGAGTGATATGCGGTTTAGAAATATTGCGATGAAAGTGAAGAGATAAAAACGAGAATGATATATTATCGTTATCATCATGTGCCATACCGGTTGGCGTAGGCGATCATGTCCTTCCGCAATCTTCTACCTACAGTAAGTTAAAAAGTAAGGTAAAGAGCCACGTCACGCCAGGTGGCGTATAGGCAATATGGTGTTAGCGAACATAAATTTTACAGACCTTCAGAACATGATTTTTGGGGTAATGTGGTCGGTATTACGCCCGTGCCTCTTTACTTTTCTAGAATAAATTATGTACCCATTTAAGGCTGGGTGAACCCGGGAGCCGTCGGTTGGGAACGAACCCTACCTCCTGTCCTTTGTAATCCAGTTCACTAACCACTGAGCTTTCGCGGTTCCCTTCTATCTACAATAAGTAAGTAAAGTAAAGTACCCCCGTCACGCCAAGTGGCGTATAGGGAAATATGGTGTTAGTGACCCTATATTTTTACAGACCTTCAGCACATGATTTTTGGGGTAATGTGGTCAGTATTACGCCCGTGCTGCTTTACTTTCCCAGAAAAAAATCCGGTACCCATTTAAGGCTGGGTGAACCCGGAAGCCGTCGGTTGGGATCGAACCCTACCCCTTGTCCGTGGTAGTCTAGTCCACTAACCACTGAGCTATCGCGGCTCTTCTATCTACAGTGTATCGTATTAATTCTGTTGTTGACCGTTTTCCATGCCATGACACCAAGTTATCTAGTATTTTCTCTCTTTGTCGTCCGCGAGTTCTCTTTCCTTTTATTTTGCCAGTTGTAACCAAGTATTCCAACTTTCCTCTTCTCATGATGTGCCCGAACAATGTTGATTGCTTCTTTCTGATGCCCTTAGGAGTTCCCTTTTTGTGTTGGCCTCTTTGAGCATTTCCTCATTGCTCTTTTTAGTTGTCCATGGAACTTTCAATATTCTTCTGAGAATTCCCATTTCCGTGGCCTCTAATCGTCATTTCATTTGTTTGTCTATTGTCCATGATTCTCTTCCATAGGTCAGAATTGGTTCTATATAGCGCAGATGAACTCTCTTTCCCACTTCTATTGATATAGACTTGTTGCATAAGATATTTTTCATTTTCTGAAATGCTATTTTGGCCTGAGCTATTTTGTTTTTTTATTTCTGTGGTGCATCTTCCATCTGCTATTATTATGCCCAAGTATTTCAAACGTTGCGCTTGTTTCAGATTTGTCCTGTTGATTTTTATGCTGCATGATGGTGATGATTGTTTCGCATATCGTAAATTATTTATGTTGTGACCGTTGACTTCAATTCCTTTTTTTTTTAATTATTGATCTCATAATATGTTCGCTGTAAAGTGAAAATAAATCCGGCGATAAAACACAGCCTTGTCTGACTCCTTGCTTTATATATTGAAATTGTCCTGTTTGGTTGTTAATTCATTTAGCTGCTGTTTGTTGCCAGTACATGATTTTTTTTATAATTCGCAGATCCTTGCCATCAATATTTAATTTCTCCAGCATATTGATTATTTCCACATGCTTTACTTTGTCAAATGCTTTTGTGTAGTCTATAAAGCACATATATAGATCTTTCTTTACCTCTATAGATCTTCCTATCAATGTTCTTAAGATGTATATTGCATTATTGATGCCCTTTCATTCCACAAATCCACATTGTTCCTCATTTATTTCTGGTTTTATTTTGTTCCTTACACGTCTCATGATGATTCTTAGTAATGTTTACGTCATATGGCTCATGAGACTAATAGTGCGATGGTACTCACAATCAGTGGCGCCTGACTTCTTCAGTATGGTTACAAAGATAGATTTTAGTAGATCTTCGGGTATGTGTCCAGTGTTATATATGTCATTGAGTAGTTTTGTTATGACTTGTACTCCCAGCTCTCCTAATGCATTTACCTCTTCAACTGTTATGTTGTCGGGACCTGGAGCTTTGCCTCTTTTCATGTGTTGAATTGCGTCCTCCGCTTCACCCTGCATTATTGATTGTCCTCTGTATTTGAATTGTTTAACTCTGGTCTTTCATCATCATAGAGTTTATATATTCTGTCCATCTTTCCGTTATCTTCTCCTGTCCCATTATTATATTTCCTTCCTCTGATTTCATGTATCCTGAAACTTTGACTTCTTTTCTTCTTGTTAATTCAATTTAATTGATTTTGCATAAATTTTGAGTCTTTCTATAGTTGTTTTTCCATTCCTTCAGATTTCTGCTTTAACCATCCTTCCTTTGCTTCTCTGCATTTGTTTTGGATCTCTTTGTGCAATATTTTGTATATCCGTTCTTCTTTCTTGAGTTTTCGTCTTTCCTCAATTAGTTCTAGTATTTCTTCTGTTATCCATTTCTTTTTGTTGATTCTTTTAGTCACTGGTATTATTTCTTTTGATGTTTGCTGAATCGAATGTTTGAGCATTTCCCACAGCTCCTCGATGTCCTGTATTTTCTCACTAGCATAATATCTATTTTGTACTATCGTACTGTACTTATCACTCATGTCTATCTACTCTAAGCATATCTAGTTGACAATCAAATTGATTTTATATTGCTACAGAGAAGATTCAAGAATGGGCTAACATCTGTTAAAACAATGACAGGAGCAGATTGCAATAGTGACCATGCACCAGTAGTTGGAAAGATAAGAATAAAACTGCGCAAGACACAGAAATCCCCAAGAAATATGAAATTAGAACTAGACACGCTGAGAGTAAGAAACAATCATCATCATCTACGCCAGCAGGCCCGATACTTGATGATGATGATGCTTATAGTAGACTGACATTTGAGTTATTTGAGTTATTTGCGGGTAATCATCAGTGCACTCCGAACATGTCCATACGTGCTCAGATCCCCTCCTCAGCAATTCCCTCAGTGTCCAGCGACTGACGACTCCAGTTCTATGTTGGTTGATAAGTCTTCTTACACGGCCACTAAGTTTCTCATTTCTGGCTGTGTCCAACTTAACTCCCATTTCCATCATCCGAAGAAGTGACGTGGATCTGTGTTTATCGAAGTCATGTGCTCTTCCCACATCTCGGAGGGCATTGATGATGTCCGCCCGATCCATCGGTTGCCCGTCCTCAACGACAGCGCAGCTAGCCAACCTGTCCGCCCTTTCATTTCCCCGTACTCCCGCATGTCCAGGGAAAAGTACAGCATGATAGATATATGATACAATGAAGACAAAGATCTTTTGAGAAAATAGATATAAGGTAAATAAGAGAGAGAAAGATAAGAGAAACAAAAACTCAAAGATTGCGCGAGAAAAAAAAAGAGAAATAAAAAGAAAATGATAATTGAGATGAGATTGAAGGAAGAAACAAATTGTAGATAGCTGGTTGTTGTGGCGAAAATAGTAATAGAATAAGAAAGAAACAGTGTTAAAATAAGAGGTATGAACAGAATCAGTGGGAAAACAAGAGAATCAAACATCGTGAGAGAGCAGAGATTAATAGATACACAGACAGTGAGAGGAGAGAAAGATGTGAAGGAATATTGTAGGAAATAAAACCAGTAAATAAGGTATTTTTTAAAATAAAATTGTGAAGTTATCACGAGAGAGAAATACTCAGTCGTTTTCTTCTCTTGTTGACGTGCCTTGTTCACTGGCCACTTCAGCTGTTGGAGAAGATGAACGGAGTCTGTTCTGGAGAAACGTTGCCAGATTGGCTGACAAAACTGAACCTATAAACTTTGGCCCAAATTACAGGAACCTCTCAAGCAACAGTTTTGTACAAATAGAAAGTCGATGGAATGTTGAAAGCCAAAACAAGGTTGAGATTCATTCGTTTTTGTCCGAGAAATGAACTTTTTGCTGCAAATTGTCAATGTTTTTTGGTTTTTTTTTTCTTCCCCCCCCCCCCCCCCCCCCCCCCCCCGAGGCCATTTTTACTTACGTAGTCGGAAATATCCAACTTGTTTTCTGTCATAAAATATGTTTTAAATTGAGTGTCCGGGTCGAAAATTGTAGGAATAGAATGTAGTAATAGTTGGACAGGGAAGTAGTTTGAGAAGGTAAGGAGTTACAGTAGCTGGCGTTGAATGTAGCAATTAGCGGACGGGAAGTAATGCTTGGTAAGATAAGAAATGACGGTAGTTGGATTAGAATGTAGTAATTGTTGGACAGGGAAGTAATGCTTGGTAAGATAAGAAATGACGGTAGTTGGATTAGAATGTAGTGATTGGTGGACAGGGAAGTAATGCTTGGTAAGATAAGAAATGACGGTAGTTGGATTAGAATGTAGTGATTGGTGGACAGGGAAGTAATGCTTGGTAAGATAAGAAATGACGGTAGTTGGATTAGAATGTAGTGATTGGTGGACATGGAAGTAATGCTTGGTAAGAAAAGAAATGACGGTAGTTGGATTAGAATGTAGTGATTGATGGACAGGGAAGTAGTTTGAGAAGGTAAGGAGTTACGGTAGCTGACGTTGAATGTAGCAATTAGCGGACGAGAAGTAGAAATTGATGAAGTAAGATGTTAGGGTAGTTGGATTAGAATGTAGTAGTAATTAGTGGACAAGGAAGTAAAATTGTTAAAATAAGTAATTACAAGAGTTGAAGTAGAATGTAGTGATCGATGAACTATATTTAAGAGTGTATAGGTTAAGATGTTAGGTTTGTTGTAGTAGAATGTAGTGAATGATGAAATTTAATTAAAAATTGATGAGGTAGGATGTTACGATGGTTGAAGTAGAATGTAGCAACTGGTGGACCTGGAAAATGGGTTTGGTATGGTAAAATGTAAGTATATTTTGACAATGTAGAATGTAGTATAGAGTTGAGGGTCATCGATGCAGTAATTGTGTGATACAATGTAATAGTTGATGGAGCTGAAATTAGTTTGGGAGTAGGAAGTGAAACTGGATGTATTAAAATGTAGCAGTTGATAGAGTCGGTTATTATAGAATAGGTTTAGTAGTTGATAGGGTCGGTTATTATAGAGTAGGTTTAGCAGTTGATGGAGTCAGTTATTATAGAGTAGGTTTAGCAGTTGATGGAGTTGGTTATTATAGAGTAGGTTTAGTAGTTGAGAGAGTCGGTTATTATAGAGTAGGTTTAGTAGTTGATAGGGTCGGTTATTATAGAGTAGGTTTAGTAGTTGATGGAGTCGGTTATTATAGAGTAGATTCAGCATTTGATGGAATCGGTTATTATAGAGTAGGTTTAGTAGTTGAGAGAGTCGGTTATTATAGAGTAGGTTTAGTGGTTGATAGAGTCGGTTATTATAGAGTAGGATTAGCAATTTATAGGATCGGTTATTATAGAGTAGGTTTAGTAGTTTATAGAGTCGGTTATTATAGAGTAGGTTTAGCAATTTATAGGGTCGGTTATTATAGAGTAGGTTTAGTTCAGTTTATAGAGTAAGTTCAGACTAGGATTCCGGACTCTCTTATGAAAGCAGTTGTCTGTTTAAGTAATACGGTTGCCCCGTATAGTTTCTTTTCCAGGGAGGTGGGTGTGGACCACATTGTCCTTCTCAGGTGTGCGTACTGGGGGCAATCCTGTAGAACATGTTTTGTTGTCATGTTATCCAGGGTACAGTGGCATTGGCTGGTAGTTCCTATTTTGAGTTTGGTGAACATGTGGTTTCTCATTCTGTTGTGGCCAGTGCGTAGGCGAAGTAAGATGACTTTATCTCTCCTTGATAGTTAAGGTATCCGTGCCTCTCTACTTCGGGTGTTCTTGTTTCCGTTTTCCATGGTACTGGCTTTTGATGATGGATTTGGCTTCATCGTAGCTGACCAGATGGTTCTCTTGTGGTAATCTCCCTCCCTCTTTAGCTAATTTTTCTGCGCGTTCGTTTCCACAGTGTGATGGTATCCACTGGATGACCACTCTCTGGAAGTTATTGCACAGTTGGTCTAGAGTTGTTCTCAAGTCATCTAGCTCACTGTTCCTGGGTTTTTTTTTTAGAGCTGTTAGGACTGACAGTGCATCAGTCAGTATCACCAATTTCTTGCGCATGTTATTTTTGTGTTGGATGGCCAGTTTTGCAGCATCTTTGAGGGTTTCAGTTTGTGCTTTATAATTGTTTGAGAATTACCCAGTAGCTATTGACTTGATGGGGAGACGCGATAGCTCAGTGGTTAGTGAACTGGGCTACAAAGGGCAAGAGGTAGGGTTTGATCTAACCGACGGCTTCCGGGTTCACCCAGCCTTTAATAAGTACCGAATTTTTTTCTGGGAAAGTAATGCGGCACGGGCGTAATACCGACCACATTACCTCAAAAATCATGCGCCGATGGTCTGTAAAATTTATGGTCACCAACACCATATTCCCTATGCGCCACTTGGCGTGACGGGGGTACTTTACTTTTTTTTTTTTAATTGACTTGAGGATCTCTTCCTGTTTATTCAGCCTCAAGAACACACCTCCCCCTCCATTTCTGGTGGCATCTGTAGCAGCGCCATCTGTGTATATGTGTGACCAGGAGTCCTGTGGGTAGTTGTCGTTTGTGTGTTTTTCTGCTATGTGCTTTCTCTCTGTGTCTGTTTGAGTGCCTTTTTTCATGATTCCTATTATGTCTTTTAAGTTCTGGTGTTTTGTGTTTCCCATGAGGAGTCATATCAGATGGGCGTATGGGTTTCGGCATTGTTTGGGACAGTACTGGGTCACTAGTTATCAGTTGTTTGGAGATTGCTGCGAAGTTGCACCTCTTTAGTCTTCCTTTTCCGAAACCAGTTATTCTTCGGTGCATGGGGTGGCTAGAGAGCCTTTTATATTTCTCCGCTTGTTGCATTACTTTGGTTTTCCGTCTGTCTTCTGAGGGTTGTAAGCCTGTTACTGTTTCTAGAGTCTTGATAGGTGTAGATTTCATAGCACCAGTGATGATACGTGCAGCTTGGTTTTGTGTTCTGTTAATTTTGCTAAGCTGTGTTTTGGAAGCTGTAGCCCAGGCTGTGACTCCATACTCTAGGACAGGTCTTACTCTTCCTACGTATAGTCGTTTCAAGATATCGCTGTCTGCTCCCCAGTCCATTCCTGCTAATTTCTTCATAATATCTGTTCGCTTATTTACTGCTGCATCTTATACCTGGATCTAGTAAACATGTGTCCGAGAAATATTTGAAAGAGTTACTCCCCTTTCTCAGAGCTCACCAACAAGAACTAACCCCTAGCCAGTACATTGTCTGATCCCTCTCCGAGTTCCCACGAATCTATTTATGATCCGCGTGTTTTTAATGCCCTTATCACGAGGGATCTTTGATGCCTGCATGCCCAGGGCATGGCGCCCTGGAATTATTTTATTGTGGAATATAGAAGAGTTTGTATATGCGCCCAGGGTGATAGTGTTGCAGGTTATGATTTCTTTTTGTTTTGTTTAAAGCTACACTTAGTTTGATGAGAGGATGAGGAATATACTTCACCTGTTAGGAGGTGATGCTCTATTGTCCTCACATGATACACACATTGTCGTCACATGATACACAAATTGTCGTCACATAAATGCACAAATTGTCGTCCCATAATACACATATTGTTGTCACATAATAATACAAATTATCGTCACGTGATACACAAATTGCCGTCACATGATTCACAAATTGTCGGCACATAATACACAAATTGTTGTCACATTATACAAAAATTGTCGTCACATAGATATACAAATTGTCGGCACATAATACACAAATTGTTGTCACATAATACACAAATTGTCGTCACATAATAACACAAATTATCGTCACATGATACACTAATTGTTGTCACATAATACACAAATTGTGGTCACATAATACACAAATTGTGGTCACATGATACACAAATTGTTGTCACATAATACACAAATTGTCGTTACATGATACACAAATTGTTATCACATAATACACAAATTGTCGTCACATGATATACAAATTGTCGTCACATAATACAACAAATTGTCGTCATATAATACAACAAATTGTTGTCACATAATACAAAAAACTGTCGTCACATAATTCATAAATTGTCGTCACATAATACACAAATTGTCGTCACATAATACAACAAATTGTCGTCACATAATACAACAAATTGTCGTCACATAATACACAAATTGTTGTCACATAATACACAAATTGTCGTCACATGACACACAAATTGTCGTCACATAACATACAAATTGTCGTCACATGATACACAAATTGTCGTCACATGATACACAAATTATCGTCACATAATACACAAATTGTTATCACATAATTCACAAATTGTCGTCACCTGATACACAAATTGTCGTCACATGATACACAAATTGTCCTCACATAATACACAAATTGTCGTCACATAGTACACAAATTGTCGTCACATAAATACATAAATTGTCGTCTCATAATACACAAATTGTTGTCACATAATACACAAATTGTGGTCACATAATACAACAAATTGTCGTCACATGATACAACAAATTGTCATCACATGATACACAAATTGTCATCACATGATACACAAATTGTCGTCACATAATACACAAATTGTCACATAATACACAAATTGTGGTCACATAATACAACAAATTGTCGTCACATAATACACAAATTATCGTCACATAATACACAAATTGTCGTCACATAATACACAAATTGTCGTCACATGATACACACATTGTTGTCACATGATACACAAATTTTCGTCACATGATACACACATTTTCGTCACATAATAGAACAAATTGTCGTCACATGATACACAAATTGTCGTCACATAATGCAACAAACTTTCGTCACAGTATTTGCTCCTGTTTTATTTCACGCAGGCTGACCTTGTTCGGTCACGACGGACGGTTCAACAAGATCGGTTCCTGGGATCTTTGACCACGGTACTGGCGTAGTGCTGGCCACACAGTTTGACCAACCGTCAAGCACTTGCCGGATGTGCCAACATTTTGTTGTTGTACCTTGGGCCAGGTACCTGGCTGACATTTATATTATTTTGGAAAACATGACTTAACTCCTTCCGTACCGAAGTTTTTAATCAGTTCAACGGAAGTGACAGAAGAGACATTTGTCATGGTTTTAAGGATCAATCTACATATTTTCTATTTATCTAACATATAACATACTATATCCCGTATGTTACCGGGGCTTCATTATGAGGGAAGTAAAGAATAGTGACACTGTGACCTTCCAGTTATATCGTAAGAGGCGACTAAGGAGGTTGATCGATGGCTTGACAAGCTGTCATTGTAAAAAGTATTGTTATGGAAACAGAGCCATAGACTTTAGAAGCATTATCTCTGCAATATGTGCCATTTTGGCACGCAAGGTTTCTGTTTTATGAGATTGTGGTTCTGCCCTATGTGCCGTCTTCGGCTCGAAAGGACAATAGATATATAACATTATATATATATATATATATATATATATATATATATATATATATATATATAATTTTTTAGATAAATAAAAATGGTATTAGATCTTTCGGGCACATCATGAGAAGAAGGAAGTTGGAATACTTGGTTATAACTGGCAAAATATAAGGAAAGAGAGATCGCGGACGACAAAGAGATAAATTACTTGTATAGCTTCGTGTCATGGCGTGGAAAACAGTCAACAACAGAACTGATACGACGCACTGTAGATAGAAGATTGTGGAAGGACATAATCGCTTACGCCAACCGGCATGACACATGATGATGATGAATACCAGGATGATACAAGACATGTAATTAGAATAGGGTTTGGTGACGGTTCATCTAATCAAATTGAGAGGGACGCACCGCGTAGCGAAACGTGCGCGGCCGAAATCAGCTTGACGCACAGTGCGTCGAAACGTGCAGAAAGTGTTTAAAAAAAACAGATTTAATTTTTGTGTGGTTTCTATTCGGTTTAAAAATGCTTAACACCAAGATGGGGGGGGGGGGGGGGGGGGGTGTGAATCTCTAAACAATTGTTGCTATTCTCGGGTATGTAGGCTGTGATGCTATCAGAGCTGGATTGTGGTTTGGAGTGGAAAGGGGGCGGGGGGGGGGGGGGGGGTAAAGGCATAACACTGCATCAAGATATACGAGATATATCTCGTATAGAGATGCCAAGGTGCCTGCAAAGCTGATGATAATAATGACAATTATAAAAAAAAAGAAAACAGTGGTATGGTAACAGCTTTACGTAGATGAGAAACAAAACAAAAGTCGAAAGACGTTTCGGCCAAGTAGGCCTTCAGCTGGAACAATTTTGTGTATCCTTTTTTTTTTGGGCACATCATGAGAAGAGGAAAGTTGGAATACTTGGTTACAAGTGGCAAAATAAATTTGTGTGTTGTTAATTATTGCTCCAGCTGAAGGCCTACTTGGCCGAAACGTCGTTCGACTTTTGTTTTGTTTTTCACGTACGTAAAGCTGTTACCATACCACTTTTTTCCTCTTTTTTTTTAAGTTGTCATTATGGTTTGATATACTCTCTCTCTCCCTCTCTCTCTCTCTCTCTCCCTCTCTCTCTCTCGCTCTCTCTCTGTCTATCTCATCGTAGATCGCAAAGTTGGAGAGGGTTCCAAATGAGGGCTTATGGACAGTACTTGAACGCACTAGAGAAACACCTGTCCGTTCAGTATGGTAACTTCTTGACCTACTGAGTATTAAAGTGCGGCATATGTATTTTCACGCCCGGGCTTATTTGACGAGGTCACAAACATACATCATCCCTTGCATTCGCAATTCGGGACAATAGGCCAGTTAGTCGAGCTGCAATTAAAGAGGAGCCAACCAAAGCGAGTCAGAACAAACCAAATTTATTCAAATTAATCAGGTTCGAGACAGATCTAATTTTTCTCGACTCATGTTTGTACTTCAGTCTTTTTGCTCTCATTTTGATATTATCTACCATTCAGATTCTCTTATTCAGTATTCCGTGGTGTTCTCTGTTTTAATAAATCATATTCTCTAATTTGGTTGTTTCTAACAGTGCTCCCATATTTGGTTACACAACTACCCATGTAGCTATCTACATAAACTACAAGAAGACGGCCTTTATCTAACAGTGCTCCCATATTTGATTACACAACTACCCATGTAGTTGCCTACATAAACTACAAGAAGACGGCCTTTATCTAACAGTGCTCCCATATTTGATTACACAACTACCAATGTAGTTGCCTACATAAACTACAAGAAGACGGCCTTTATCTAACAGTGCTCCCATATTTGATTACACAACTACCAATGTAGTTGTCTACATAAACTACAAGAAGACGGCCTTTATCTAACAGTGCTCCCATATTTGATTACACAACTACCCATGTAGTTGTCTACATAAACTACAAGAAGACGGCCTTTATCTAACAGTGCTCCCATATTTGATTACACAACTACCCATGTAGTTGTCTACATAAACTACAAAAAGACGGCCTTTTCTAACAACCAAACCAACTCTATCACTGTCTTTGGGTACAATATTTCACGATGTCAACTTTATTTACGTTAATTATCCAATCCCATAATCCAGTTCCGGTGTACTCGTCTTAAGTCATGTTGTAAAGGGGGAGAACCCATTGTCTTCTCCTTGACGTTTGTCTTTTGTTGTAATTATTTTCTTTTCATCCGTGTTTCAAGTTAATTTATTTTTATTTCGTGGTTATCTTTCCTTGATTCTGTGTTTTGACTTTTAATATTCCGCCTGGTGTGTCACGAACCTTCTCTTGATTATGGCCAGCTTATGTAGATCATATACCAAGTCTGTTGTGACGCGAATTCATTACGAATTTCCACATTGTCTCAGCCGCTTGGTATTCATCGCACATCCGCTCTCTCTGGTCACACTTGGTGTGTGCTAGACGGCTCATTAGTAGTGATCGGTGCGGACTCAAGAGATCTGCCAGGAACTAACATATTTTTAGCAAACTCTTTTTTTATGCTCTCATTCACATATACTACATAGTCTGCTCTGAGCTCACGTCTGTCTGTCTTCAACAATCACACCCATTCATGTTTACTTTAATCCGCAGCTATCTCAAAAGTCTGAGTGACGTCAATGACCAACATTTCTTGCATACAACTCTAGTTTCTCCCCCCCCCCCCACCTCTTTTATGTATCAAAAGATCCCTTCCCATTTTCACTTCTTGCTGTAGCCAAATATCCCTTCTTAATCTTACTTCTTCATGCACTCAAAGATCCCTTCTTAATCTTACTTCTTGATGTACCCAATGATCTAGTCTTTACTTACTTCTTGCTGTACCCAAAGATCCCTTCCTATTTTCACTTCTTGCTGTACCAAAGGTCCCTTCCTATTTTCACTTCTTGCTGTAGCCAAAGATCCCTTCCTATTTTCACTTCTTGCTGTAGCCAAAGATCCTTTTCTATTTTCACTTCTTGCTGTACCCAAAAGATACCTTCCTATTTTCACTTCTAGCTGTAGCCAAAGATCCCTTCCTGCTGTACCTAAAGTTCCCTTCCTATTTTCACTTCTTGCTGTACCCAAAGATCCCTTCCTATTTTCACATCGTGCTGTACCCAAAGATCCCTTTCTATTTTCACTTCTTCCTGTAGCCAAAGATCCCTTCCTATTTTCACTTCTTGCTGTAGCAAAAGATCCCTCCTATTTTCACTTCTTGCTGTACCAAAGATCCCTTCCTATTTTCACTTCTTGCTGTACCGAAAGATCCCTTCCTATTTTCACTTCTTGCTGTACCCAAAGATCCCTTCCTATTCTCACTTCTTGATCTTGATGAAGCCAAAGATCCCCTCCTAATATCACTTCTTACTGTACCCAAAGATCCCCTCCTAATATCACTTCTTACTGTACCCAAAGATCCCCTCCTAATATCACTTCTTACTGTACCCAAAGATCCCTTCCTAATCCCACTTCTTGCTGTACCCAAAGATCCCTTCCTAATCCCACTTCTTGCTGTACCCAAAGATCCCTTCCTAATCCCACTTCTTGCTGTACCCAAAGATCCCTTCCTAATCCCACTTCTTACTGTACCCAAAGATCCCCTCCTAATATCACTTCTTACTGTACCCAAAGATCCCCTCCTAATATCACTTCTTACTGTACCCAAAGATCCCCTCCTAATATCACTTCTTACTGTACCCAAAGATCCCTTCCTAATCCCACTTCTTGCTGTACCCAAAGATCCCTTCCTAATCCCACTTCTTGCTGTACCCAAAGATCCCTTCCTAATCCCACTTCTTGCTGTACCCAAAGATCCCTTCCTAATCCCACTTCTTACTGTACCCAAAGATCCCCTCCTAATATCACTTCTTACTGTACCCAAAGATCCCCTCCTAATATCACTTCTTACTGTACCCAAAGATCCCCTCCTAATATCACTTCTTACTGTACCCAAAGATCCCCTCCTAATATCACTTCTTACTGTACCCAAAGATCCCCTCCTAATCCCACTTCTTGCTGTACCCAAAGATCCCTTCCTAATCCCACTTCTTGCTGTACCGAGAGATCCCTTCCTAATCCCACTTCTTACTGTACCCAAAGATCCCCTCCTAATATCACTTCTTACTGTACCCAAACGGTTGGCTTACCACGGCAACAGCCGGGGTTCGTAATCCTGGCGAGGACACCTGGGTTTTACTAATTCCCTAAAAATTAGTAGGAGCCGCGATAGCTCAGTGGTTAGTGAACTGGACTACTACGGACAAGCGGTAGGGTTCGATCCCAACCGACGGCTCCGGGTTCACCCAGCCTTAAATGGGTACCGGATTTTTTCTGGGAAAGTAAAAGCAGCACGGGCGTAATACCGACCACATTACCCCAAAAATCATGTGCTGAAGGTCTGTAAAATATAGGGTCACTAACACCATATTTCCCTATACGCCACTTGGCGTGACGGGGGGTACTTTACTTTTTTTACTGTACCCAAAGATCCCCTCCTAATATCACTTCTTACTGTACCCAAAGACCCCTTTCTATTCTCACTTCTTGATGAAGCCAAAGATCCCCTCCTAATATCACTTCTTACTGTACCCAAAGATCCCCTCCTAATCCCACTTCTTGCTGTACCCAAAGACCCCTTCCTAATCCCACTTCTTGCTGTACCCAAAGATCCCTTCCTATTATCACCTTTTGATGTATCAAGGAATCCGAATCTTACCTCTTCTCTCCAACAAACACAATCCACACAGTTACCACTTTACGCTAAAAAAACTGACCAAGTCGACGTTCTCTAAAAACGTATTATAGGCAAAATATGACGAACACTAAGAAATAATAAGATTAGAAGAGACTAACTAGATTGCAACTTTCATTAATGGATGCTTAAGCAGAATAAAAGGATGGAAATGGCAGGACAAAATGACTAACATAGAATTATGGAAATGTACCAGTCAAATACCAGTGGATAAAGAGATACAAGGAAGACGATGGCGCTGGATAGGACACACACTACGGAAGCCAACTGAGAGTATTACACAGCAGGCCTTTTTTTTAATCTATCTATCTATCTATTGACCTTTCGAGCCGTAACCAGCCCATAGGGCGTAGACCAAGATACACCTTCTCCTATATGAATTTTTGTTCTAGCAGTTTTCTTTTAAAGATATTTTATCAAATCTCGCCATCTGTCTCTGTTCTGTGCAAGCAGTTCTATCTCATTGATGGAGCCGATTCCTGCTGCTCTTGCCTCTCTCATCAATGTTCTTCTCAGTGTCTCCCTGGGTCTTCCTCTTTTTCTTTTACCTGTTGTTTCCCATATGAGGGCTTGCTTTGCTATTCGATTATTATCTCTTCTCATCACATGTCCAACGTATGACCATCGTCTTTTCTTTATTACTGAAGATATTAGTGGTTGAATTCGTTCCATTCTATACCAAGTATTTTCCTTAGACATTTATTTTCGAATGCGTTCAACTTTGTTTCTATATCTCTTGTTGTTTTCCAGCTTTCACACGCATACGTAAGGGTTGATAGTACATTTGATTTGAATAGCCTAAGTTTTGTGTTTGTGCTAATGAGTTTTGATTTCCACAACTTTTCAAGGCTTCTGAAAGACATTGCTGCTTTAGCCAGTCTGATTCTAATTTCTTTGCTCGTATCCCCTTCTCGATCAATGTGACTTCCAAGATAGATAAAGTGATCGATCTCTTCTACTGGTTTGTTTTCCATGTATATTTTGTCACTTGTTGGAATTAAACTTTTCATGACTTTAGTCTTTTCATGATTGACCTCAAGCCCAATTTTGCTGGCTATTGATGATAGTTCATTTGTGTTTTCCTGCATCGTTTTTATCTGACTGCTGATGAGAACTATGTCATCAGCAAAGTCGAGGTCCTCCAAATGGTCTCCTTGTATCCATTCGATGCCTTTATTACCAGTGCAGCATTTCTTCATTATGAAGTCCATAACAATTCCAAATAACAAGGGCGATAAAATACATCCTTGTTTAACCCCAGTTTCTATTGGGAAACATTCGCTCAGTCCTTCCTCTGTTCGAACTGCACATGTGTAACCATCATACATGTCTTTGATAATATTTATGATTTTTGATGGTAAGCCATATTGCTTCAGAATTTTCCACAAAGAATCTCTATGAATACTGTCAAATGCTTTTTTGAAGAACCTTTGCTTTTTTAATCCCCAGGGGAAAAAAACAAAGAGGAAGACCACGGAATTCTTGAAGAAGACAGATATAAACAGAGATGAAGATGATGAGGAAGACATGGAATGATCTTAAAAGAATGGCAAAAAACATAACGACTTTGAAAGTGTTTGTTGAAGACCTATGCTCCACAGGGAGCTAAAAAGGTAGAAAGAAGAGAAACTAGATTGCAACTAGCAATCTTTTCTCTAGACGCTGAAAGGCAAATGTAAAAGAAAGAAATAACCGAAGATGAAGAAGGGGAAGATGAAACAGAAGTAGAAAAAAATGAAAGAAATAAAAAGTTAAAAAGAAAGAAAGAAAATAGTGAACATAATTTTAATGGGTTAATAAAAAGTCCTAAATACATCTTTGTTAAAAAAGATAATCCACTTACATAGGGAACACTATCTGGTGGGGAAAATATCGAAAACAAATAATATTTTTCAACCCAGATTTTTTTGTTGGTAATTAATTGCCAACCATATTCAAATACCGTGATAAAGAATGGAACTTGGCCAAGTAGGAAATCTACAGACTCGCAATCAAAATAAAAACGGAGCTTACACGCTAATTACCTCGAGAATGAGAACGGTTAGTTTGTGCGTGGCGACAGACATTGCTCCCGCAGGTTAGCTTTCTTGAAGGCTCTCAAGTAATCCATTTTTATGTCCATCTCTGTTTATGTCCGCTTCTGTTTATGTCTGCCCTTGTTTATATCCGCCTCTGTTAATGTCCGCCTCTGTTGGTGCTTGCTTCGGTTTGTGTCCGTCTCTGTTTATGTCCGCCTGCTTATGTCCGTCTCTGTTTGTGTCCGTCTCTGTTTATGTCCGCCTGCTTATGTCCGTCTCTGTTTATATCCACCTCTGTTTCTGCCCACCTCTGTGTCTGCCTCAAACTCACTATTTATGTCCACCTCAGTTTCTGTCAGCCTTTGTTTCTGTCCACCTCTGTTTATTTACACCTCTGTTTCTGTCCACCTCTGTTTATTTAAACCTCTGTTTCTGTCCGCCTCTGTTTATTTAAACCTCTGTTTCTGTCCGCCTCTGTTTCTGTCCACCTCTATTTCTGTCCGCCTCTGTTTATTTAAACCTCTGTTTCTGTCCACATCTGTTTCTGTCCACATCTGTTTCTGTCCGCCTCTGTTTCTGTCCACCTCTGTTTATTTCAACCTCTGTTTTTGTCCACCTCTGTTTCTGTCCACCTCTGTTTATGTCCACCTCTATTTCTGTCCACCTCTGTTTCTGTCCGCCTGTTTCTGTCCACCTCTGTTTCTGTCCACCTCTGTTTCTGTCCGCCTGTTTCTGTCCACCTCTGTTTCTGTCCACCTCTGTTTCTGCCCGCCTGTTTCTGTCCACCTCTGTTTCTGTCCACCTCTGTTTCTGTCCGCCTGTTTCTGTCCACCTCTGTTTCTGTCCGCCTGTTTCTGTCCGCCTGTTTCTGTCCACCTCTGTTTCCGTCCACCTCTGTTTCTGTCCGCCTGTTTCTGTCCGCCTGTTTCTGTTCACCTCTGTTTCTGTCCGCCTCTTTCTGTCCACCACTGTTTATGTCCACCTCTGTTAATGTCCACCTCTGTTTCTGTTCGCCTCTGTTTATGTCCACCTCTGTTTATGTCCACCTCTGTTAATGTCCATCTATGTTTCTGTTCGCCTCTGTTTCTGTTCGCCTCTGTTTATGTCCACCTCTGTTTATGTCCACCTCTGTTTATGTCCACCTCTGTTTATGTCCACCTCTGTTAATGTCCACCAATGTTTATGTCCACCTCTGTTAATGTCCACCTATGTTTCTGTTCGCCTCTGTTTCTGTTCGCCTCTGTTTATGTCCACCTCTGTTTATGTCCACCTCTGTTAATGTCCACCTCTGTTTCTGTTCGCCTCTGTTTCTGTTCGCCTCTGTTTCTGTCCACGTCTGTTTCTGTCCACCTCTGTTTATTTACACCTCTGTTTCTGTCCGCCTGTTTCTATCCACCTTTGTTTCTGTCCACCTGTTTCTGTTCACCTCTGTTTCTGTCCACCTTTGTTTCTGTCCACCTCTGTTTCTGTCCAACTCAGTTTCTGTCCACCTCTGTTTCTGTCCACCTCTGTTTATTTCAACCTTTGTTTCTGTCCACCTCTGTTTCTGGCCACCTCTTTTTCTGTACGCCTGTTTATGTCCACCTATATTTCTGTCTGCCTCTGTTTTGTCCACCTCTGTTTCTGTCCACCTCTGTTTCTGTCCACCTGTTTCTGTCCACCTCTGTTTCTGTCCACGTCTGTTTCTGTCCGCCTGTTTCTGTCCACCTCCGTTTCTGTCCACTTTTTTTTCTGTCCGCCTGTTTCTGTCCGCCTGTTTATGGCCACCTCTGTTTCTGCCCGCCTTTATTTATGTCCGCCTGTTTCTGTCCACCTCTGTTTCTGTCCGCCTGTTTCTATCCACCTCTGTTTCTGTCCGATTGTTTCTGTCCACCTCTGTTTCTGTCCGCCTGTTTCTGTCCACCTGTTTCTGTCCACCTCTGTTTCTGTCCGCCTGTTTCTGTCCACCTCTGTTTCTGTCCGCCTGTTTCTGTTCGCCTGTTTCTGTCCACCTCTGTTTCTGTCCACCTCTGTTTCTGTCCGCCTGTTTCTGTCTACCTCTGTTTCTGTCCACCTCTGTTTCTGTTCGCCTCTGTTTATGTCCACCTCTGTTTCTGTCCACCTCTGTTTCTGTCCACCTCTGTTTCTGTCCACCTCTGTTTATTTACACCTCTGTTTCTGTCCGCCTGTTTCTGTCCACCTCTGTTTCTGTCCGCCTGTTTCTGTCCACCTCTGTTTCTGTCCGCCGATTTCTGCCCACCTCTTTTTCTGTCCGCATGTTTCTGTCCGCCTGTTTCTGTCCACCTCTGTTTCTGTCCGCCTGTTTCTGTCCGCCTTTTCTGTCCACTTCTGTTTCTGTCCACCTGTTTATGTCCGCCAGTTTCTGTCCACCTCTGTTTTTTCCACCTCTGTTTCTGCCCGCCTGTTTCTGTCCACCTCGTTTTCTGTCCTCCTCTGTTTCTGTCCGCCTGTTTCTGTCCACCTCTGTTTCTGTCCGCCTCTGTTTCTGTCCACCTCTGTTTCTGTCCATCTCTGTTTCTGTCCACCTCTGTTTCTGTCCACCTCTGTTTCTGTCCACCTCTGTTTCTGTCCACCTGTTTCTGTCCAACTATGTTTCTGTCCGCCTGTTTCTGTCCACTTCTATTTCTGTCCGCCTCTGTTTCTGTCCACCTCTGTTTCTGTCCACCTCTGTTTCTGTCCGCCTGTTTCTGTCCGCCTATTTCTGTCCACCTCTGTTTCTGTCCGCCTCTGTTTCTGTCCACCTCTGTTTCTGTCCACCTCTGTTTCTGTTCACCTCTGTTTCTGTCCGCGTCTGTTTCTGTCCGTCTGTTTCTGTCCAACTGAGTTTCTGTCCACCTCTGTTAATGTCCACCTCTGTTTCTGTCCGCCTCTGTTTCTATCCGCCTGTTTCTGTCCACCTCTGTTTCTGTCCGCCTGTTTCTGTCCACCTCTGTTTATGTCCACCTCTGTTAATGTCCACCTCTGTTTCTGTTCACCTCTGTTTCTGTCCGCCTGTTTCTGTCCACCACTGTTTATGTCCACCTCTGTTAATGTCCACCTCTGTTTCTGTTCGCCTCTGTTTCTGTTCGCCTCTGTTTATGTCCAGCTCTGTTTATGTCCACCTCTGTTAATGTCCATCTATGTTTCTGTTCGCCTCTGTTTCTGTTCGCCTCTGTTTATGTCCACCTCTGTTTATGTCCACCTCTGTTTATGTCCACCTCTGTTTATGTCCACCTCTGTTAATGTCCACCAATGTTTATGTCCACCTCTGTTAATGTCCACCTATGTTTCTGTTCGCCTCTGTTTCTGTTCGCCTCTGTTTATGTCCACCTCTGTTTATGTCCACCTCTGTTAATCGCCACCTCTGTTTCTGTTCGCCTCTGTTTCTGTTCGCCTCTGTTTATGTCCACCTCTGTTTCTGTCCACCTCTGTTTATGTCCACCTGTCTCTGTCCGCCTCTGTCTCTATCATTCTCAGTTTGTCCCCTGTTCCAGCATTTATAAGAGAGTTCCGAATTCTAATCTTGATGACCATGATCCTGTTTTTTTTAAACTGCACCTTTAATTGGAAGGCTATTGGTTACTGCACTGTGGTTGTGAGAAGTGTAGGTTACAAAATTGTGGTTGTGAGAAGTGTTGGTTACTGCACCTTGGTTGTGAGAAGTGTAGGTTACAAAACTGTGGTTGTTAGAAGTGTTGGTTACTGCACTGTGGTTGTGAGAAGTGTAGGTTACAAAACTGTGGTTGTGAAAAGTGTAGGTTACAAAACTGTGGTTGTGAGAAGTGTTGGTTACTGCACTGCTAATTAGAAGGCTATTGTTTACAGCACTGTGGTTGTGAGAAGTGTTGGTTACTGCACTGTTAATTGTAATGCTATTGGTTACAGCACTGTGGTTGTGAGAAGTGTTGGTTACTGCACTGTTAATTGGAATGCTATTGGTTACAGCACTGTGGTTGTGAGAAGTGTTGGTTACTGCACTGTTAATTGGAATGCTATTGGTTACAGCACTGTGGTTGTGAGAAGTGTTGGTTACTGCACTGTTAATTGGAATGCTATTGGTTACAGCACTGTGGTTGTGAGAAGTGTTGGTTACTGAACTGTTAATTGGAATGCTATTGGTTACAGCACTGTGGTTGTGAGAAGTGTTGGTTACTGCACTGTGGTGGTTGCGAGAAGTGTTGGTTATTGCACTGTGGTTGTGGGGAGTGTTGGTTACTGAACTGTGGTGCTTGTGAGAAGTGTTGGTTACTGCACTGTGGTGGTTGTGAGAAGTGTTGGTTACTGCAATGTGGTGGTTGTGAGGAGTGTTGGTTACTGCACTGTGGCAGTTGTGAGAAGTGTCGGTTACTGTACTGTGGTTGTGAGGAGAAGTGTTAGTTACTGTAATGTGGTTGTGAGAAGTGTTGGTTACTGCACTGTTGTGGTTGTAAGAAGTGTAAGTTACTGTAGAAGTGTTGGTTACTGCACTGTGGTGGTTGTGAGAAGTGTTGGTTACTGCACTGTGGTGGTTGTGAGAAGTGTTGATTACTGCACTGTGGTGGTTGTGAGAAGTGTTGGTTACTGCACTGTTGTGGTTGTAAGAAGTGTAAGTTACTGTAGAAGTGTTGGTTACTGCACTGTGGTGGTTGTGAGAAGTGTTGGTTATTGCACTGTGGTGGTTGTGAGAAGTGTTGGTTACTGCACTGTGGTGGTTGTGAGAAGTATTGATTACTGCACTGTGGTGGTTGTGAGAAGTTTTTGTTACTGCACTGTTGTGGTTGTGAGGAATGTTTGTTACTGCACTGTGGTGGTTGCGAGAAGTGTTGGTTACTGCACTGTGGGGGTTGTGAGAAGTGTTAGTTACTGTACTGTGGTTGTGAAGACTATTGGTTACTGCACTGTGATAATTACACAAAATATGGACAGTTCTGTTGGTTTCGATTTGCCAGATATCATCAACTCTGTTTAGACTTCTTTGTGCGATCAGAAATACGCTGACGGGACATATATTCTATCCACCTCAATAAGTGGTATTGAGACATTTACAGCGACACTTCTGTGTTACAGTCAAATAGTAACTCTGTCTCTGTCTTGCAAATACAAAGATCTTTACAGCTGAAATAATAGTGGAAAAAATGTGATAGCTGGTTTAGAAGACAAATATGGGAAATAGGGCGGGCTGTAAGTATCACCGTCGTCATTTCTTTGTGTAATCATGAATCGCCACAACATTAGATATAACAACAACAACGTTAAGGGGGGGGGGGGTTTCCCATGGTTCTTAAATGTTACGTAGAGCCAGTCTTAACAATTGGATGCGAGTCATGGGCAATGGGACAACAGACAAGAAAATCACTGGAGTCTGTAGAAATGTGGTTTTACAGAAGAATGTTGAGAATACCATGGACAGCTAAGAAGAGTAATGAAGAGGTTCTGAGAAAGGTCAAAGCAAAAAGAGAGCTAATTTCCAATGTTAGGAAGAAACAATCATCATTTTTTGGACATGTAATGAGAAGAGAACAGCTTGAATATATTGTAACAACTGGAAAAATTGAGGGACGAAGAGATAGAGGGAAGCAAAGAGAAAAAATAACAGACAGCTTAAGAGAATGGCTTGGCAGAAGGTCAACAACAGAAATGCTAAATAGCTGCCGAGATCGAAAGTTGTGGAGAGACATGATCACCTACGCCACTAGGCCCGGTACTTGATGATGGCGATGTAAGCATCTTGGCTCATCGATAAGAAACGATGGAAAGATTCTCAAGGTGATGAACGAAGGTTAAACATTGAGATGAGCAAATGAAAATTATTGACCAGCGTATGGGGCAAAGAACTGATATAGCAGCAATAATATTTCCCATGGCAACATATGGTTGTGAAACACGGACAATCAACAGATGTGCTGACAAATATATCAATGTCTTTGAATGCAACTGTTTCAGTAGAATACTCAGAGCATTGTGAATGAAGAAAAGTACAAAATAAGTCAGTTTTGTGAGAACATTAGATTTAAAAAAAACAGTTTGATAAAGAACATAAAGAATATAAAGAATATGAAGAACATAAAGAATATAAAGAATATGAAGAACATAAAGAGCATAAAGACATAAAGAACATAAAGAATATAAAGAATATAAAGAACAATATTTTGGTAATGTAAAGTGAAACAATGGGCTCAAGAATCTAAATATGGAGGGCATAGTTCCAGTTAAGCGAGAGAGAGGAAGACCTATACGAAAGTGGGTGCAGATATTATAGGAAAAGCTAGGACTGGCTGCTGCAGACGCTGGTCATATCGTGCAGGGAGGGAAAACGTTTGATTAACTGTCTTGGGAGCTAGATGATGATGATGATGATGATGATGATGATGATGATGATGATGATGATGATGATGATGATGATGATGACCTGGTCGTATGTGCTACTTTCCTTCAACAAGCGGGGTCGCATTTTGCTGCATACCTCGGCGGTTTGTTTGGGGAAAGGTATCGAGTTTGTTGACTTGTAGAGAAACATTAGTCAGCGTGAAATAAACGTGTCTGGCGGTAGCAAACGTATAGGATATAGACAAACAAGTATAGATTACAGACAGACAAGTATTGATTGTAGATAGACAAGTATAGATTGTAGACATGCAAGCATAGATTGTATGTAGACAAGTAAAGATTACAGACAAACAAGTATAGATTATAGATAGACAAGTATAGATTGTAGATAGACATGGATAGATTGTAGATAGACAAGTACAGATTATAGACATGCTAGCATAGATTGTATGTAGACAAGTATAGATTATAGACAGACAAATATAGATTACAGACAGACGAGTATAGATTACAGACAGACGAGTATAGATTACAGACAGACAAGTATATATTATAGACAGACAAGTATAGGTTAAAGACAAGAAAGTATAGATTATAGACAAACAACTATATATTATATAGACAAACAAGTACAGATTATAGGCAAAGAAGTATAGATTATAGACAAACAAGTACAGATTATAGACAGACAAGTATAGATTACAGACAGACAAGTATAGATTACAAACAGACAAATATAAATTATAGACAGACAAGTATAGATGATATAAATAAACAAATATAGATTATATACACAGACAAATATAGATTATAGACAGAAAAATATAGATTATAGACAGACAGATATAAATTGTAGACAGACAATTATAGATTACAGTCAGACAAGTATTGATTGTAGTTAGACAAGTATAGATTATAGATAGACAAGTATAGATTATAAATAGGCAAGTACAGATTATAGACAGACAAATAAAAATTATAGACAGACTAGTATAGATTATAGAGAGGCAAATATAAATTTTAGACAGGCAAGTATAGATTATAGACAAAACAAATATAGAGTATATTTCAGATAAATATAGATTACAGACAGGAAAGTACAGATTATAGGCAGACACATATAGATTATATATGGGATGTAGAATGGCTACAAAATGATTGCAGAATGACTACAAAAATGATTGTAGAATAGCTACAAAATGATTGCAGAATGGCTACAAAATGATTGTAGAGTGGCTACAAAATGATTGTAGAATGGCTACAAAATGGTTACAGAATGGCTACAGAAAGGTTACAGAATGGTTACAGAAATGTTACAGAATGGCTACAGAAAGGTTACAGAATGACTACAGAATGGTTACAGAATAGCTACAGAAAGGTTACAGAATGGCAACAGAAAGGTTACAGAATGACTACAGAATGGTTACAGAATGGCAACAGAAAGGTTACAGAATGACTACAGAATGGTTACAGAATGGCTACAGAAAGGTTACAGAATGGCTACAGAATGGTTACAGAATGGCTACAGAAAGGTTACAGAATGACTACAGAATGGTTACAGAATGGCTACAGAAAGGTTACAGAATGGCTACAGAAAGGTTACAGAATGACTACAAAATGGTTACAGAATGGCTACAGAAAGGTTACAGAATGGCTTCAGAATGGTTACAGAATAGCTACAGAAAAGTTACAGAATGGCTACAGAATGGTTACAGAATGGCTACAGAAAGGTTACAGAATGGCTACAGAAAGGTTACAGAATGGCTACAGAAAGGTTACAGAATGACTACAAAATGGTTACAGAATGGCTACAGAAAGGTTACAGAATGGCTACAGAAAAGTTACAGAATGACTACAGAATGGTTACATAAAGGTTACAGAATGGCTGCAGAAAGGTTACAGAATGGTTACAGAATGCTTATAGAAAGGTGTGCAGAATGGTTACAGAATGGCTACAGAAAGGTTACAGAATGACTACAGAATGGTTACAGAATGACTACAGAAAGTTTACTGATTGGTTACAGAAAGGTTACAGAATGACTACAGAATGGTTACAGAATGACTACAGAAAGGTTACAGAATGGCTACAGAATGGTTACAGAAAGGTTACAGAATGGTTACAGAATGACTACAGAATGGTTACAGAATGACTACAGAATGGTTACAGAATGACTACAGAAAGGTTACAGAATGACTACAGAATGGTTACAGAATGACTACAGAAAGGTTACAGAATGACTACAGAATGGTTACAGAAAGGTTACAGAATGACTACAGAATGGTTACAGAATGACTACAGAAAGTTTACTGATTGGTTACAGAAAGGTTACAGAATGACTACAGAATGGTTACAGAATGACTACAGAATGGTTACAGAATGGCTACAGAAAGGTTACAGAATGACTACAGAAAGGTTACAGAATGGCTACAGAAAGGTTACAGAATGACTACAGAATGGTTACAGAATGATTACAGAATGGTTACAGAATGGCTACAGAAAGGTTACAGAATGATTACAGAATGGTTACAGAATGACTACAGAAAGGTTACAGAATGGCTACAGAAAGGTTACAGAATGGCTACAGAAAGGTTACAGAATGGCTACAGAAAGGTTACAGAATGACTACAGAAAGGTTACAGAATGATTACAGAATGGTTACAGAATGACTACAGAAAGGTTACAGAATAGCTACAGAAAGGTTACAGAATGGTTACAGAACGAATAAGACATGTTTGTGTCTTGGCGTCTCGACTCTTTATTTCCATGTTATCTCCTCTAGCATTGAATTTATTTCATTTTTATTCGCTATCACGTACCCTTTTTTTTAAAAATATTTTCTTATGCGTGAACCGGAACCGTTCAGGTCCTAATCCACTTCTCAAGGGGGCCTCTTGAAACAGACTGATCGGTCTAGTCTGGCCAAACGAATAGGAATCGAAGAGGGAAGGTAACAAGGAAAAACTGACCTGAGGTCGGATGTGTTGGGCTGGAAAGCAAAAATAAAGCGCAAACACAAGGAATCTAGGCCACCTTAACGGCATGTTAAGGACGGATGACGAAGTGGGCTATTAATTCATGTAGTAGTCACCGAGTGAACGTCTGAAAGAGAGAGAGAGAGAGAGAGAAACGGAGGGAGAGAGAAAAAGATATTTTTTATGTGCTACAATCATCTGTCAGCTTTTCCCATTATGTGTTCACAAATTTCTTCACAAATATCTTCACAAATATCTTCACAAATGTCTTCACAAATATCTTCACAAATATCTTCACAAATATCTTCACAAATGTCTTCACAAATATCTTCACAAATTTCTTCACAAATTTCTTCACAAATATCTTCACAAATATCTTCACAAATTTCTTCACAAATTTCTTCACAAATATCTTCACAAATGTCTTCACAAATATCTTCACAAATATCTTCACAAATTTCTTCACAAATATCTTCACAAATCTCTTCACAAATATCTTCACAAATTTCTTCACAAATATCTTCACAAATGTCTTCACAAATATCTTCACAAATGTCTTCACTAATGTCTTCACTAATGAAGAACTCATCTTTGGATCTCTCTTTGATCCATCCACAGACGGTTTACCATCTGTCAGCTCCTTATAAACGTTCATATGAGGATGCCACCTATAAATTTCCACTTTTGGACACTCCCTAGAAACTTTCACTTAAGGACACTCCCTATAAACTTTCACTTGTGGACGCTCCCTATAAACTTTCACTTGTGAACGCTCCCTATAAACTTTCACTTGTGAACACTCCCTATAAACTTTCACTTGTGGACGCTCCCTATAAACTTTCACCTGTGGACGCTCCCTATAAACTTTCACCTGTGGACGCTCACTATAAACTTTCACTTGTGGACGCTCCCTATAAACTTTCACTTGTGAACGCTCCCTATAAACTTTCACTTGTGAACACTCCCTATAAACTTTCACTTGTGGACGCTCCCTATAAACTTTCACCTGTGGACGCTCCCTATAAACTTTCACTTGTGGACGCTCCCTATAAACTTTCACTTGTGAACGCTCACTATAAACTTTCACTTGTGAACGCTCACTATAAACTTTCACTTGTAGACGCTCCCTATAAACTTTCACTTGTGAACGCTCCCTATAAACTTTCACTTCTGGACGCTCCCTATAAACTTTCACCTGTGGACGCTCACTATAAACTTTCACTTGTGGACGCTCCCTATAAACTTTCACTTGTGAACGCTCCCTATACACTTTCACTTGTGGACGCTCCCTATAAACTTTCACTTGTGAACGCTCACTATAAACTTTCACTTGTGGACGCTCCCTATACACTTTCACTTGTGAACGCTCACTATAAACTTTCACTTGTGGACGCTCCCTATAAACTTTCACTTGTGAACGCTCCCTATACACTTTCACTTGTGGACGCTCCCTATAAACTTTCACTTGTGAACGCTCCCTATAAACTTTCACTTGTGGACGCTCCCTATAAACTTTCACTTGTGAACGCTCACTATAAACTTCCACCTGTGGTCGCTCACAATAAACTTTCACTTGTGGACGCTCTCTATAAACTTTCACCCGTGGACGCTCACTATAAACTTTCACTTGTGGACGTTCCCTATAAAATTTCACTTGTGAACGCTCCCTATAAACTTTCACTTGTGGACGCTCCCTATAAACTTTCACTCGCTAACGCTCCCTACAAACTTTCACTTGTGGACGCTCCCTATAAACTTTCACTTCTGGACGCTCCCTATAAACTTTCACCTGTGGACGCTCCCTATAAACTTTCACTTGTGGACGCTCCATAAAAACTTTCACCTGTGGACGCTCGCTATAAACTTTCACTTGTGAACGCTCACTATAAACTTTCACTTGTGGACGCTCCCTACAAACTTTCACTTGTGGACACTCCCTATAAACTTTCACTTGTGGACGTTCACTACAAACTTTCACTTGTGGACGCTCCCTATAAACTTTCACTTGTGGACGCTCCCTATTAACTTTCACTTGTGAACGCTCACTATAAACTTTTACTTGTGGACGCTCCCTATAAACTTTCACTAGTGAACGCTCCCTATGAACTTTCACTTGTGGACGTTCCCTATAAACTTTCACTTGTGAACGCTCACTATAAACTTCCACTTTTTGACGCTCCCTATAAACTTTCACTTGTGGACGCTCCCTATAAACTTTCACCTGTGGACGCTCACTATAAACTTTCACTTGTGGACACTCTATAAACTTTCACCTGTGGACGCTCACTATAAACTTTCCCTTGTGAACGCTCCCTATATACTTTCCCTTGTGAACGCTCCCTATTAACTTTCACTTGTGGATGCTCCCTATAAACTTTCATTTGTGAACGCTCCCTATAAACTTTCACTTGTGAACGCTCACTATAAACTTTCACTTGTGAACGCTCCCTGTAAACTTTCACTTGTGAACGCTCCCTATAAACTTTCACCTGTGGACGCTCCTCATAAACTTTGACATGCCCCATGTATTGTAACCTTTGACTGCCGTTTGTTGTCACATTGAATGGAAGCCTCAAACACTGCATGTCTGCTGTATTTACTTCTTACATTACCTGTTTATTATTTTTCTAATTCAGTGCTCATGGAAAATGTTCTTTCTTTTCCCTCATGCTTTGAACAGTTCGCCCAAGTTTAAAATCCCTATAGGAAGGTGCTAAGCACACATGTTTGATTTATCAGAATCTTTGTCTTTACTGTTAATTTTGCTCCATCCTAGAGTGGTCAAATAGACAATAATTTATGTAAACTAATGTTTACATTGAAAAAAAGACATAAACAGAAAAGAGTGAGTTGTTTACGTTCTTTAAAAGATACGAGCGGTCTGGATTTATCAATGCTCTTAAAATGGCTATACACTGAGCAAATCGTTAAATACATCACAGAGATGTCAGGCCTAAACATTAATGGAAAGATAATCAATAACCTGAGATATGCTGACGATACTGTACTACTAGCAGAAAATCCTAGAGATCTACAACAATTACTTAATGAAATAAACACGACAAGCAGAAACTATGGACTAGATGTGAATATAAAAAAGACTAAAACTATTATCATAAACAAAGAAAATACTCAAAACCCACAAGTGGATGTCAAAAATTGAAGGAATAGACCTGGAGACAGTTCAGAACTATAACTACCTTGGACATACTATAACCAGTGATGGAAAATGTACAACTGAAATATACAAAAGAATAGGAATGGCAAAAAGTAATTTTAATGTCATGAAGAATATACTAACATCAAAACAAATAACACCAGGGCTAAAACTAAGAATAGCAAAATGTTACATCTTCTCAATATTCCTATACGGTGCATAAGCATGGACATTAGACAAGAAAACAGAACAGAGAATTGAAGCCTTTGAAATGTGGATATATAGAAGAATAGATAGAATTGGATGGAAGGAAAAAAAAAACAAATGATGAAGTCTTAAAAAACTAAAAATGAAAAGAGAACTACTAAACACAATTCAAACAAGACAAATGCGATTGTTGGGGCATGTTAAAAGACACAACAGCCTACTAAAGGTAATCCTGGAGGGGAAAATACAAGGTAAAATAGGCAGAGGCAGATCAAGACTAACATGGACGAGTAACATCAAAAGATGGACAAACCAGCCTATGACAACCTGCACCATCAAAGCAAGAGACATAGCAGAATGGCGCTCCATGGTAGCCAACCTTCGTTGCGGAGATGGCACTCGGTGATGATGAAAATGGCTACCAGAAGGTGTGTCTAAAAGAATAAGGCGACCTGGCATTATGCTGACTGCCATTATATATTTTAAAATATTCGCTGAAAGTCGTGAATAAATCATACAGAACTAACATGACACGTCCCACAACGACCACGACATATACTGACGCCGATCAGGGTTGCCAGATATATTTTGGATTTTAGGCCAAAAAGTGTTGAAAAAAAGCCAAATTAGGCCAAATAGTCAATTAAAAAACCAAAAAAAAAAAGGCCAAACATTTCTGCTATACTCACATCACATGAAACTCTCCAGATCAAGATTATTAACGTCATCCGCATCAGAGCTACCTGATTCTACAGCATACAAATTCTCTGATGTAAATTCTTTGAGCATTTTTGCTGATGGGATGAAGTCTTTACAACATTTGTTTGAAAGCAACAGTTCTGCTCTAATCCTGACAATAGAGTCAAGCAAATGCAGTTGCATCTTATTCCTTGCTTTTGTCTTCACTGACGTTACAATGGAGAAAATTCTTTCAACTATGGCATTGCTGCATGGGGTGATCAGACAAGTTAGGGCAAAGTTGGCTAACTCTTTGAATGACTGATGCTGATGTATGCCAATCCAAAACTGTTCACTGTCAGTAGGAAGTCCATCTTTCTTAAACATGGTATCTTCTTTCCAATCAATCAATATAATTTTTCTGTATTGTTCTTCAATAGTGCTGATGTTACTTCCTGCTAGGTGTAAGAAGGGTAAGTCTGAAAACGTTGCTCTCGAAGCTTGATTTAAAATAATCCGTGGACTCAGCTTTGATAGATTTTGAAATATATTACTCGCCGAAGGAAGTCTACATGTTATTTGATTGAGAGCTTCCTCTAGCATACACATACATCTTTCTTTGACATTTTTAATTTCGTGACGAGCGTCAGTGTTGTTGTTCTTTTGTAGGAACGTATTACATTCTGTTAAAAATTTGATACCAAAATCAACTTGATTTATATCCTTTCTTTGTCCATTTGTATCATACAATCTGTTCTGAAGACTTGCCTTTTGTAAAAATAATTCTTGACACAGTTCATGAGGATCAGCTTTAGTTTGTTGAAAAAGGCCATTGAGTCTTTCAAATTCCTGCACAACGGGTGTTGCGAAAACAAAGAACAAGTAATTGTTATAATCTAACATCATGTCCTTTAACAATCGTGCTTTGTATTTTGTGTCAAACTTTGACTGGGCTAATTCAGTACTCATGAAATAAGCCTTTAGCTCTTCCCAATTCATCAGAATATTAAACATAACTTTTCCTCGCACAAGCCATCGAGTAGCTGATGGTTTCTCAAAAGGCAGTGGAGCAGTTCTGGTTGACTCATATTCTGTAGGTGTATTCATCACTGTAAATAATTCTTTGTAGGCTTCTCGCCTTAGGCTACTGTGGGAAAACCATTGCGGTATTTCTGATAGTAAAAATCCTATATTTGACGGTAGCTTAGCTACTGCATAATAAATGCAAAGTGCCAAAGAATGACAAATACATTTCAGCTGTACACATGAAGGAGATACATTTCTTAATCTAGACCACACTGAGTTGTTACAGCCAACCATGTTTGACGCTCCATCTGATGCAAATCCAATGCAATTTGTGAGACTCTGGCCACATTTTTTTATTTCACCATCAATCAAATTAAATGTTTTCTCCTGTTGTTTCTTGCACGGGAATTAGCCCAAGATACCCTGTTAGAATTTCCTGTTTTCTTTCACTGAAAAACCGAATTAAGATACACAAGTATTTTTGTGTGGAGACATATGTAGATTCATCTAAAATGATGGCGTATTTCTTGTCCTGAAAGTCATGGATGAGATCCGTTTTTAGTGCTGGCGATATTATATTTTTTATTAAGCATGAACATTTAGTTCTGTGCAATTTGATGTTTCCTAATGTACTGCCCTGGCCATGTGCTGTCATAATTTCACTCAGATGGTCAATTGTGCGAATTGCACAGTGGCAGGTCATGCTTACAGCAATTTGGAGCTCTGCTGTTTTAACTTTATCGTTATTTTGTCTAGGACTTTGAGTGACACTAAGTTGTGTCTGACTATTTGATGGAACTCTCATCATGTGCTTAGATGATTTCTCATGATTTGAGATGTTTCCTCTTTTTGGTACAATCGTACACCGGCAGAGTTTACAATATGCTGCCTCTGATCCATCAGAAGCTTTCATGAGCCATGGGTATGTTTCTTCCCAAATACTATTGTACTTACGATTGCTATCATAAGATGCTTTCCATTTCTTTGATGAAGAAGCCATGAGTAACACAAGTAATATCTTTATCAAACACAGCGTAGACTAATGTAAATAATTAGTCGACTTGTTAAGCGCACGTCCTAGGCACACTCCTGTACGACGACTCACGACTCACGACTAGTCACGACACGTTCGTTTTGTTTCAATTTTGAAAATGAACTATTTTGAAGAATATTCCTAGAATGAAACATTAAGAATTAAGACCTATGGATTCTGAAAGTGAAAGTAATTTGCAAAAGTGCGCCAAATTCTTATTAAAGTCAGATGATTTGATGCATTTTTGGAGCAAAATAATTATATTTTTAAAGAACTTTTACTGAAATTGTGGTTTATACTTTTTTTTTACTACTGGTTTAGAAAAAAAAGCCAGGAATAAGCCAAAAAACCCCAAAAAGCCAAAGAATTTCTTTAGGCCAAACAAAAACCAAAAAGCCAGATTTGTGGAATTTGGCCTAAAAAAAGCCAAATTGGCAACCCTGACGCCGATAGATATGAAAATAGTCCGGCGCAATCATTCATCCATCTAGAAAAGACAGACTAAGAAATAAGTACCTCGGACGGATACTGCGTAAGTAAATGTATCTATGATCGTGTATCACCCCGGCTTATGTAAACGATGAATCTCCATTAATTTGCGTATCTATATCTTTGTCTAACGGTTCGTATGTTGATATAGTTATCATCTTCCATATCGCGACGCTAGATAACTCGTGTATTTTTTCCCAATCGTCCTCAGGGTATCGTGCATATAAAGGAGATGACAGGAGTCCACTTCCATGCGAATGGAATCTCATTTATCCGCTCGGAGTTGTTTTTTCTAATGCAATAGCTGAAATCAATAAAACAATTGCATGAAATGTCGTGTCGCAAGGCACGGGCGATCATGCCACTTCTCACCTCTCTCTTTCCGATGTTGGTTTAATTAGATCTCTCGCTGTTTGTTGATTGCGACATCTGGATGTTCATACAAGATGTCCTTCTGTGCGGGACAACAGGGGCAGCTGTAAACTGGTCGGTTTAAGATAAGCGATCGGGTTGGTAGGGTTGTGGTTAGTAAACTGGTCTATTTAAGATAAGCGATCGAGTTGGTAGTGTTGTGGTTAGTAAACTGGTCTGTTGAGGATAAGCGGTCGGGTTGGTAGGGTTGTTGTTAGTAAACTGGTCTGTTGAGGATAAGCGGTCGGGTTGGTAGGGTTGTTGTTAGTAAACTAGTCAGTCTATTGAGAATAAGGGGTCGGGTGGAAGGCACCGAACTAATGGATTAATACAGTACGCACTTACAAAAGCAACTAATGCCAGAGCTGAAACATTATTGAAAGACAAGTGTCAAATCACTTGATCGGAAATCAGATACATATGAACTGTTAGAAACAAAACAAAGTTGAATGGAATGAAATTCAGCAAAACGATGAGACAATTATAGTAAATGGTAACATCCAACATCAAAAGATGAAACAGGTTAGACTAGAATGAAACTTAACCAACCTGCAGCCCGAGCAGATTACATGAAAATGTCAGGCTGCGAAGTGAAAGGACGAACTAGGAAAGAACAGATATACGGAATATGAGAAACATTCAATAAATTGAAGACGATAACTCAAGTTCCACAACTAGGAATGTCCAGAACATATCTCATATTTTCTGTAACACTTCATAATGTATACAAATAGCTCAGCTCGGAATTTGTGTTTTATTTCTCTGCAAAATCTTATGATACAAGCAAATATGGTTTAATGGGTACCGAATTAATTTTTTTCTGGGAAAGTAAAGCGGCACGGGCGTAATACCGACCACATTACCCTAAAAATCATGTACTGAAGGTCTGCAAAAATTATGGTCACTAACACCATATTCTCTATACGTCACTTGGCGGGTCGGAGCTCTTTACATTTTCTTATTAAGTAGATGGTAGCGTTTAGTACTTGTATTTCCACAACATATCATGATATAAACAACTGGTTAAAGAATGAAGAAATATTTTACTGACTGTAAAACAGTCGAGACTTATCCAATCTCACGATGTTTGAAATAGGAACACAGTCACTTTAAAGTAAACCTTACGTTGCTAGAAATGGAGGCTTGCTTACACATCAAGTGTAGTCGTCACACGGTATTTGTATGGTTACACACATACAGTGTACGAGTCACACGGTCTTTGTATGGTAAAACACGTACAGTGTAGTGATCACACAGTCTTTGTTTGGACACACACACGGTGTAGTCGACACACGGTCTTCGTTTGGACACACACACAGTGTAGTCGTCACACAGTCTGGACACACAAAGTATAGTCGTCACACGGTATAGACACACGCGCACAGTGTAGTCGTCACACTGTCTTTGTTTGGACACACACACATTATAGTCATCATACGGTTTGGACACACACACACGGTGTTGTCGTCACACGGTCTTCGTTTGGACACACACACAGTGTAGTGGTCACACGGTCTTTGTTTGGACACACACACGGTGTAGTCGTCACACGGTCTTCGTTTGGACACACACACAGTGCAGTCGTCACACGGATTAGACACACACAGTGTAGTCGTCACACGGTTTGGACAAACACAGTTTAGTCGTCACACGGTTTGGACTCACACACAGTGTAGTTGTCACACGGATTAGACACACACAGTGTAGTCGTCACACGGTTTGGACACACACACAGTATAGTCATCATATGGTTTGGACACAAACACAGTGTAGTCGTCACACAGTCTGGACACACAAAGTATAGTCGTCACACGGTTTAGACACACGCGCACAGTGTAGTCGTGACACTGTCTTTGTTTGGACACACACACATTATAGTCCTCACACGTATTGAACACACACATACAGTGCAGTCGTCACACGGTCTTCGTTTGTACACTCACACAGTATAGTCGTCACATGATCTTTGTTTGGACACACACACGTTGTAGTCGTTACACGGTTTGGACACACAGTGTAGTCGTCACACGGTTTGGACACACACACAGTGTAGACGTCACACGGATTAGACACACACACAGTGTAGTCGTCATACGGTTTGGACACACACACACAGTATAGTCATCATACGGTTTGGACACAAACACAGTGTAGTCGTCACACAGTCTGGACACACAATGTATAGTCGTCACACGATTTAGACACACGCGCACAGTGTAGTCGTCACACTGTCTTTGTTTGGACACACACACATTATAGTCCTTACACGGATTGAACACACACACACAGTGCAGTCGTCACACGGTCTTCGTTTGTACACTCACACTGTATAGTCGTCACACGATCTTTGTTTGGACACACACACGGTGTAGTCGTCACACGGTTTGGAAATACACACAGTGTAGTCGTCACACGGTTTGGACACACACACAGTGTAGTCGTCACACAGTTTGGACACACACACACAGTGTAGTCGTCACACGGTTTGGACACACACAATGTAGTGGTCACACGGTTTTGACAAACACACAGTGTAGTCGTCACACGGTTTGGACACACACACACACAGTGTAGTCGTCACACGGTTTGGACACACACATAGTGTAGACGTCACACAGTCTTTGCTTGGATGCACACACAGTGTAATGGTCACACGGATTGGACACACAGTGTAGTCGTCACACGTTTGGAACACACACACAGTGCAGTCGTCACGCGATTTAGACACACACGGTGTAGCCGTCACACGGTCTACGTTTGAACACACAGTGTAGTTGTCCCACGGTATTTGTTTGGAAACACACACAAAGTGTTATCATCACACAGATTGGACGCACATACAGTGTAGTCGTCCCACGGTAATTGTTTGGACACACACACACAGTGTAGTCGTCACACGGTTTGGACACACTTTCAGAAAAAAAAACAAAATCCTGCAACTTTGGCAAGGCAAAACATTTCACTAAAAAGAGATGGAAAAAAAAAACTCATTCTCGCTGTAATCAAACAAAAACTGAATCCTTTGAACCGATAATTGCAAATATGTTCCTGTCTTCTCCCTGAACAGCTATATATGTAACCCTCACATACATATGTGAGTATTTCTATTGATGTATGGACACAAATCTCACGATTGCTTTATTAAGTCTAAGCCCATGCTGTTTGTTTAAACTTTCGCTCAAAAACATAAAATCTCACATTGTGCAACAAGTTACTGGCCATTCGCGCTATCACATCTGCCATCATCTGTTACTTTATGTCTAGCATGTTGTCGGCATGTCACTTGTTACAACGTAGCTTTTTTATTCGTATCTTTGATGTTGCTATTTCATTTCACGTTTTTGACGTAGAAATCTCCAGTCGTTTCTTGTCTAATCACAGACAAGTTATCTCATTGAGCAATACCGCCTCGGGTACGAGCTGAGATGTTCCATGATGACGTCAACACAGCGGCGCCTTAATTTCTTTAACTGCCAGGAAGGAAGGAAGGAAGGAAGGAAGGAAGAAGGACAGAGGTAAAGAAAGGTACGAAGGAAGGGAGAAAGGAAGGAAGGAAGGAAGGACAGAGGTAAAGAAAGGTAGGAAGGAAGGAAGGAAGGAAGGAAGGAAGGAAGGAAGGAAGGAAGGAAGGAAGGAAGGAAGGAAGGAAGGGAGAAAGGAAGGAAGGAAGGAAGGAAGGAAGGAAGGAAGGAAGGAAGGAAGGAAG